>CM032642.1:21112768-21416053 GCA_019097785.1 Fraxinus excelsior
TCACAGTTGGCCAAGTCTTGGGTTAGTTTTGTAAATCTATTTAGGTTTTCATCCAAATCAACTGAGGGGTCCATTTGAAAGAGAAGAATCGTTTTAGCAGGAAGCATTTATTTGGAGTGGTCTTAGTCACATAGATAGCTTGAAGTTTGGTTCATAGGTCAGAGGCAGTCTTAGTCTCACCAATACTTCTTATCACATTTTCAGACAAGTACAAAAAGATAGTACTCCAAGCAATTTCATCAAGTTCAGTTCGTTTAGCAAGAGGTAGTTCATCAGGCCAACTTTCAGTTATAGCCTTAGCAACTTTCATTTGTGTCAAAATTGCCTTCATTTTTTGACTCCACATATTGAAATCAATCTTTCCATCAAATTGACTCGCTTCAAATTTAGCAGTAGCCATGTTTTAGCAGAACAAGTTTTATTTTCCAGATAGGGTAAATAATTTCCACAGGTTCACAGAAAGCAATTTTAGAGTACAAAAGATTTACACAAAATCACAGTATCTCACGAAGTGACAATCAAGATTTTGTAAATATTGTGGACCCACATATCACATAGATCAAAGAACACAGTGAAACACAATAACAGAGATCAAACAAATATGTTTCAACAGTTTCCCCTGCAAGATCCTTCAAGTACACACCCGTTCTTGATTTATCTCAGATTCTCAAGACCTCACATGAGCCTTTGGACAAAGATTAGTCTCAAGGGGGCTTTAGTGTACGGTAGATGAAAGGGAAAAATAAGAAACCCTAATTTCTGAAAAGGTAAATTTACAGCAATTAAAAGATCTCACCAAGCGAGCCAAAAAGGACTTGAGTATTATCCAATTTGTTTTTAGCAGTCCCAAAAATTTCAGATCTGGAGCATATCTTTCAACTCCTTCCAAGATCCAGGTATCACGTTCCTTAGCAAAAGGCTCTGATACCAATGTAAGGCATGATTACACAATATTACTTGTTGTATATAGGAATAAATGAATTTGCAGAAAGTAAATACTGCAGAAAATTAAAGAATTAACACAAGAATTGTTTTCGGCCTAAGCCCCGGAGGTTCGACGATCACATTCAACGCCTACATCCCCTGTTGAGCATCCAACAAGTTAGATCGTGCTCGGTTGCACTATACAGCCCCAAATTGGCTACGAAGGTTACAAATCGTTCAATCAGTACAAAGAGTAAGAACCAGAACACTTATCTCTCAAAATATATGGACAGATCTACGAAGAATCACCAAAAGACTTACACCGAACTTCTCTAACCCACAACTCACAAGGAAACCTTAGTTCCCATAGATACTCACACAGAATATCACAAACAGAGAGTACAATAATCCAAGATTACAGCCTCAAATCAGATATTTGAGTATCAAACTCACAAAGAAGATAAACCCTAATATTTTCTCTCAAAGTGTCGAAGACAGAGGAGTGGGAAGAAAATCACCAAATGAATCGTCCAAGTCAAATTAGAAGTCTCCAGAAACTTAGCCAACGTTTAGGATGTCCCCACGTGTCAACATCACAATGAGTGGCAATTGGATAAGACGCAATCAGAGAAAACACGCCTTTAGTAATAATTCTGGTAGCACACTTATTTGAACCAAGGTTCGAATCCCACGTATATTTTCTTAAAAATCTGTATTAAAAACTCCATTTTTTTTCAAAATAATGACCATATGAGTCCATGAAATCTGCTTTGAGCCTGTGAGTCAACTGGGTTTGCCGGACAACTTCCTCATATTTATACAAGCATAGAACTCATGAAATGCCTTTTAAATATGGTTAAACGGAGGAGCAAATATTAGCATGAAAGAGCTCAGCTGGTTGGAGATCTCAACAACAATCTCATTACACATCAAGAAATTTCAAATATACATAGTAAACAGATTTTATGTTTCACAAGAAACATGGTATATTAGGATTTAAATATACAATCTACCATTTACTTTAGTACAGAAATGAATTCAAAATAATATATGTTTACATATAATCAAATAGTCACGGTTTCACCAGCAAGCAGTTCTAATAGTTTGTTAGTATAATTTTTTTGGTTAAGCACGTTTAAATGAAAAAATAATAATATAATATAATTACTTGTAAATGAGATTCACATGAAATACATCAAAGGACAATGCTCACATTGGCAACAAAAATAGTTTACGATTGCTCAAAGGACACTCTTCAATATTCTAAATCACAACTCCACATAATTAATTAATCAATCTATCAAAATTCAACAACTGCAATTCGTCTAGCTATTGAGACAACAACATTATTCAACTCCTATTAATCAAAATAGAAAGTGGGATACACCAAATAAATTATCATTTTTCGCAAGCTCACATGATTCTGGACAAAATTGCAGGTGACCCATGGTGGTACTGGATGCGCTTGATTGAGAGAAGTTGAGTGGTGGTGGTCCGATATCGAAACGGTGGCCGACGACGGTGGAAATATGGCGAAAACCGTGACTGGTAGCGCGATTTTGGGTGGTAATGAGGGCTGTTTTCGGTAACTATGTGGACAGATGATGACAAAAGGTTGAAGATGGAGGTGAGGGGGTTCGAATGGTAGTGGGATCTGGTGGTCTCAGTGGGCGGCAGTAGTCGATTGTAGAGAAAGAAGGCGGCGGTTCTTCTGGCTCTCCATTCTCTAACGCACAATTATGGAGAAAGAATAGGCGTTTTCCGTGTTTTGTGATTTTACCGTGTTTTGGCTTGAAAACACTTTTCAAGCCAATTTTTTTTGTTGTTTTCGAAAATTCGTTTTTCAAAACAAAAAAGTGGACATGTTTTCACTATTTTGAAAAATCGAAAACATAAAACGACTTAAAAACATCAAAGAAAACATGCCATTAGTGCCCTTTAAAAGTATTTTCCAAAAGCCCAACAAAACTGCCAAAAAAAAAAAAAGTTGGGAAAAAAAAAAAGCTGGAAAATCCATTACCACCAGAATCAAAAGAAAATGAATTCCTTGAAAACCAATAAAACAGGCACGTGAGAGTAGGAGGTGGGAAATGGAAAACATTGTGTATCAAACGGGGCCTAAGAGAAATTGGACGTCCCCACAAAAATAACTTAAAAGCTACCCACCAAAAAAAAAAAAGAAGCTATTCTGTAAATGATAAAATAATTAGCTTAAAAATTAATCTGAATGCATCCAAACATGCTCTTATTATTAAATAAGATTTTAAAATATACCTCAATAATGTCGTGTGATTAAATAAGATTTTACCAACCTATACATTCTCGTGCCTCTATAATAGAGGCACTGTGACATTGCCTCTCGTGCAAAGAATGTGGTGAGACCAATGGGGCTTTGTTGGCGGATTAGGGAGTTTGAAGGAAATAGTGACATAATGATAAAGGTGGGTTAAAAATCCAAATGGTTATTGGTTATTTAACTTCGCACAGTATTTTCATTGACCGTTAAACTTTAAAAGTTTTCCGAATGATCGCCAAATTTATCAAATCGTTATCTTATTGACCATTAAACTTTAAAAGATTGTTCATATAGTCATCGAACTTATCAAATTGTTGTCTCGTATGCCATTTAACTTTTAAAAAAAATTCAAATAATTTTTTCAATCATCATTCGATAATTCACCATTAAAAAATTTGACCAACTTACTAACGTGACAAATGGAAACCCTAACATTGCATAATATTATTATCGTTAATTAACAACAAATTAGCCAAAAATATGGTTGTAAAAAATATGATTAATGAGAAAATGCAATAAAAATAATCTAAGAGTTTGTTTGATCTTCATTTTCTGGGGGCATATATTTTGTAAAATCGATTTTTTGAAGAATATATGGTTAAAAAGTATAATTTTTTTTTTAGTTTTCGTGTAAAATTATTTCATTGAAGCAATGCGTGTTCAAAAATGAATTTGAAAAAAAAAAAAGAGTTTTCTAAGGAATGGAGCTTAAACATGGTTTAAATGAAAATCCAAATAAACGAAAGAAAATGAGCAAATGTTAGATATCAATCGCATTTTTTATGAACGCTTTTAGTAGATGAAAGCACATTTTTGACTAATCATTTCAATTAACGACAATAATGTTCCATATCAGCATTATATTTGTCACGCCGACGAGTATATTGAATGTTCTAAAAGTAACTTATTGAATGACCGACGAAATAATTATTGAAAAATTCGATGATCATCCAAAAAAATTAAAATTTAATGATCAATGACTCAATGGGATACCAATTTGACATATGTCCAATAATTTTTTAAGGATTGATGGCCAATAGAATAATTATTTGATAATTCGATGGACATTCAAAAAAAAAATGATAAGTTTAATGCATACAAAATATTTTGTAAATATCGATGGTCATTTAGATTGTTAAGTTAACCCCATAAAAGTTGTTGCAATGAATCGTCATGGGAAGGTTAAAAACAACATTTTAAATTCTATTTTATTTTTTTGTCGATTATGGCAAGTGTGTTTAATGCAATAAATCTCTCTATAGTGATATTGTAGTCATGGGAAAATTTGGTCTCGTGCGAGTTATAAATAAGAAAATAAACTAATATTGTCATAGGTTATATTTTTCTATGTTTGTCATGAAGAACTTGCCTTCGCATAATAATAATTATCCGTGTATTGCAAAAAAAAATGTATGATATATTACTTCTAAGGTTTAAGATGAAAATAAAGTATTCATTTACAGCTCGTTTATTTTTTTGACAATATGTGGTTAAAAAATAAGAAAAAAATTTGATTTACAAGTAAAATTATTTTATTAGGAGAATGTGTAATTTAAAATGATCTCGAGAAAAAAAAAAGATTTTTTAGATAACATGACTCGATCGGGGTCTTAAAGTTCAAAATATAAAATCTAGGTAATTATCAATTAATTAATTGATACTCTTAATTAATAATCTTCTGACGATTCAACGAAATTGATTCTAATTGTCTAACGAACTCCCAGATTACCAACCATGTAATCAAAATATTATAGTAATAGTAAATCCGAAAAATGATAATGTGATACAACGTTGTAGACTCTAAAGGCGTGTTTGATTGAATTTATTTTTCATGAAAAATATCATTTTTCAATCCAAATTCCAATTTGATTTCTATTTTTTTCCATTGAAAATATTTCACAATTTTTGAAAGTATGCATAGTTTCCTCATTTTTAAGGAAAACATGTTCTTTGGGAGAGTATGTTTTTTTTTTCCACTCAAATTCATATTTTTTGGATATTTGATTGATAATTTTTTTCATAAAAAAATATTTTTCAACTTTTGGTCATGGGACCACATTTTTCTCAAAAACAAGGAAAGCATTTTCTTAATGGATGGATGATTTTTATTTTTTCAGGTAAGTCACTATCTCATTCCCTATCATCTATCACATCTCTCTCACCTACAAAAAAAAAAATGGAGAAGTATCAGGGTATGTTCTCTTTACCATTTTCAACCGTTATCTGTTTTCGATTTTTTATAACAGTGAAAACATGTTCTCTTTCTTGTTTTCAAAAACGCGTTAAAAATTTACAAAGAAACTCAATTTATCGTTTTGAGCGTTTTCAGTTATAATCAAGCCAAAATTTTCGAAACGCGTTTTTTTTGTTTTCAAAATAGCAAAAAGAACACATTTCAACAATTTTAAAATGGACACTCAAAATTCAAAATCCAAAATGAATTGAAAACTAAAAACACAAAACTAAAATACAAATAGAACATCCCCTTATATTTTCTAAGATAGAAAACTAAATCAATCAAACACGTTTAATTAATAGTTTTCATAAAGATAACATATAGGCAATTAAATTGTCTAGAATTTATTATATTTTCATACATATTTCATGCTCTCAATCAAATGCACCCTAAAAAAAATACACACAAGCCCATATCACGAGTAACTACCCTAATACTTATAGGGTATTTCAATTGTATATTGATCACGTCAAAATACTCAACTTGTAAAACCGAAAACTAAAAATAATTCATATGACGTGTTCAGTAGAGATTAAAATCCAATTAAAATTGAAAATATAGCCGTTATCGAGTCTCACTCGTCTAATAAAAGTCAATAATAACAACTATTTTTTCAATTTTAATCTCTACCAACTGATAATATCGAAGTAGAAAAGCAATTTACAAAATGTATATACCAATTCAAAATCGGAATAATTTCAAAACGAGTTGACTAGAAAACTATATTGTAAAGTATCTCGTGTTGATAATGAAAATAAATTATTTGACGGGACATTCCAGACTGCATTTCACTATTTGTTGAGATGAATGGAGAAATGAGTTTAAATGCGATTGCAGAATGTTTGAATTAATAGGGATTTCACGCAAACGTACTTTCTGGATGTTTGGTGTGGATTAAAATTAGATTTTTAGTATATTATGATAGAAGTTTTTGAAATGTGTTGCTGAAAAGTCGTGGGATACATAAAAGATGTGATTGATATTGATTGTTTTACTTTGACTTAGATTAAAATCTGATTTTATGGTGTGTTTGAACCATGTTATTTTGGAAAAATGAATTCTAGAATAGTAGATTAATGGAGAATGTGTAGTTGAAAAAGAAGGAAAATTTATTAATATGACAGAATATATTATTTTATTAAAAAATGTATGATTGAAAATGAGTATATGAATGAAAATGAAAATTTTAGTGTGGCTCAAACATGGACCTAATCATAAAAAAAAACAAGGCTTTTATGAGTTATGTCGAAAATAAATTAAATATTCAGATTTTTCGAAAAAATATATCTTAACATGTTGGAGGAAATATATAAAAGGTCTCACAACAGAATGAAAGTTATGTATGATGACTGAAAACGCAACCAAGAGGCTCAACATTATCATAAGTTGCAAAATAAATTAAATGAACGTTGCTAACTCGATTGTCGTTTCCAATTATAATTGTGTAGTAAAATAACAGTACCACTATAGTTACGAGTAATATTGATTGTCGTGATAATTCGTTGACTTTTTGTAAAACTTCTGGTCAAAGCAATGGACTTCGTAATTCTCAAATTGTTCGAAGACACAGGTGTTCAACCAAGAATATAAAGGTCTTCGATATGGAAGTGTTTCGCATTAAGAAAACACCAAGGCAAAAATTCAAGAAAAAGAGAAAAAATGAGTTACATGATTACACACGATCTTTTACTTTTATTTAAAAATAATTATTTATTTTAAACATGTTAAATTTATCGTAATTTTTATTTAGAGAGTGTTTGGTAGAGATTAAAATTGAAAAACTAGTCGTTATTGTGGATTTTTATTAAAATAGTGAGATCCAATAACGACTATATTTTCAATTTTAATTGGATATTGACCTATACCGAACACGTCATTACTCCCAACCTTGAGCAATTGAACAAGATGCATGCATGCTCCTTCGGATTATCACGCAAGAAAATACAAGTATTCAAGCAATTTTTATACAATTTTGATAGTCTCTAATTCTATATTATTCTCAGGGCCGGCCCTGGCTCAAGGCTACTAAGGCAGTGGCCTTGGGCCACAAATTTTTAGGGGCCTCATATAAAAAAAAAAAAACTACTTGGGCCGAAAAAAAAAACCAAAACTCTCCAGCCCAAAATGCCCAAAAAACCCCCTCATCTTCAATATACCCCCAGGCCCCATTTTCGATTCTTCATTCTCCAAAACGCCTCTCGCGTCGCCTCCTCTTCAGTTTTCACCCTCTTCACCACTCACCAATCACCATTTCCGCAACCGTCGCGTCGCTACATCTGTCTCTGTACTCTCAAACCTTCGCCCGTTTGCCGCCACCTTCCGTTAGTTCTCGGGGCTTCTTCAAGGACTAAGTTCAACTGTTCAAGACTCAATACTTCGACAATCAACAGCATAAATGGTAAACCTCAACCTAAAACTCCGTCTCCGACCTCCGTTCTTACTTTGTTTTGATTATTTGATACTTTCATACTTAGTTTCTCTTTTAACCGTTAAGATTATAGTGAAATCTGAAATTTGACATTTACTGTAGTCTGGATTTGGTAAGTATTGGCATTTGGCAATTTGGCATTGCAGAATATAATAAGCCCTGAGAAGTGACGAATTCGGATTTGGGATTCAGATTGTGGGATTTGAGTTCATTTTTATAACAACGTAAATGATTGTGGGATTCGGATTTGGCATTCAGATTTGATGTTTTATTTTTGTTGTGAGATTTGAGTTTATTTGATACTATGTTGAATTGATTGTGGGATTTTTAGTGGCTGTGAGATTTGAGTGTAATTGGATCATGGATGGAGAGTTGGAGATGTTGAGAGGTTTCTGTAATATTTTTATTTTATTTTATTTATCTGCTCAATGTACACTTCGTTCTTATACATTGTAACTACATATTTACAGCTACTCTATCTTTCCAATTATTTAAAGTTTTCTTATTTAATATAAAAGTGTTATTTATTTAAATTTTTAAAAAATTTTGCTATCAAAGGGCCTCTTAATAATAGTCGCCCATGGCCTCTAAATTCTCAGGGCCGGCCATGATTATTCTGATAATAATTTTCTAAAGTTTATTTCAATTTATTTGCCCAAGGGTGTAGAAAACCAATACATACACCTCGTAATTTTCATGTTAATGAAAATGGTAAGCTTCTAACAATTATAACTTACTTTCAACACTTTACCATCACACACTTTAAGGTCTCCAATTTTACCAGTTCTCGTATTCAATGCTCAAGGTAAAAAAAAAGTTCATCGTGTACTCCCATTACATTATTTCACACGTCCATGTAAATCTTTTTCACCTTAGGTCATGCCATATATTTTTATAATCTGTTTATGTAAAATGAATATGGCACTCCCTTTTATCTCTGAATCAGGTTAAAGTACGTACCACTTAATTATTGTATAGGCATTGCATGTATGTGTGTGTGTGTGTGATTAACCTTTTACACTCAACTTACACTAATGAATTTTTAATTTTGCAAACGATGGGACAAGCGGCGCAGATGTTAATGATTTGGTTAATGAGCCGAATATTGTCTTAAGAGGCATTGGGAAGCAAAGTCCCTCTCGTTTTAGATAAAATCAATTTTTTTTTTTTATTATTATTTTTTTTTTTGGTGGGTAGATTTTGATAAAATTGATGGAATGTATGCTTGAAAAGTTGTAGATGCTATAAAATATATCGTTGACTTAAATTTATATTTTAATCAAAAAAATTTAGCCGAACTAATCAAGGGCTAAATGATTTTGATTTTTTTAAAAGAAAAATATAATATTATTTTTTTGCTTCAAAAATAGAATTTTGTCAACTAGATGTGTCAACGACTCAACGTACATCCCACCTAAACCCGTGTCTCGTATTAATGGTGTTAGATATCATTATTTTTAAATATCCATACTAACTAAAAACACTTTCAACGCCTAGCCTCTGTTTGATTTACATTCTTAAAAAAAAATCATTATTTCAAAATTCATTTTCAATAAAATATAATTTCACACAAATTCAAAACTTTTCCTTATTCTCTAACCACGTATTTTCCATTACATCACATCATAAAATGCATTCTTTTCTCTATAATGTGTATCAAACACTCACTAATTACTCTGTAATAGACACACATAACTCAAATTTGGGCTCTATTAAAAATAGTTTTTCAAGGAAAATGTGTTTTGAAGTAGTATTTTTTTGGAGAACACGTAATTAACAAATAATCTAACGTTTTAAATTTACGTATAATATTATTTTATTGAAAAATATATAATTGAAAATAAGAAAGAAAAAACTACATTTTTTTAAAATGGAGAAAACTTGCTAGCAATACGCCAATACCACATTCAAGATCCTCCAATTGTATCAGTGTCACGTTGGAGTAAGTGAATGAACGAAGAGAAAAATACATTTTTATTTTTAAACGGAAATAACTTGCTAGCAATACACACCACATTCAAGACCCTTCGCTTGTATTGGTGTCACACGTTCGAGTCAAGTGCCAAAATACAACAGATTCACAATCGTCCCGACAAAGTTTCAGGCAGACCATCCCAGTATAATCACAATCCGTCGTTATCGTTTCATTTCACACTTCCCCCCTCCCTCACACACACAGAAAGGTTTCTGATCTCTTTAGTTATCTCTTCTTTCCGACCTTAGATTCAATCGAATTCTAGGGTTTTCATGCTTATATAAATTATTTATTAGCACACATCTCGGATTTTTTGTGCTTCTTCTGTTCGGAATCTGTGAAGATCTTCGAAATTCGAAGTCGCGGGAATTATCTTGTGTTTGATGATTCAAAAATCGTTTAAAGATCTCAAAATTTTGAGTTATTGTTATAATTTAAGGAGTTGAGGGAAGTTATGGACATGGATTTTAATGGGGATGTAGCGAGTCTCGATGCGGAACTGTTGCAGCTTCAGGAGGTGTCTTCTTTGGCAATCAAAGCCAATCCTTCTATCGCTGAGAAACTTTTTGATCAGTGGCTTTCGCTTCCTGAAACCAATTCTTTGGTAACGTTGTTTTTTTGTTATTTTTATATTACAGTCGGCCGCTGACTGTGTAAAATTAGTATATATCAGCTGCTTACTACTGATTTGACATTCATTTTTGTGCTTTCCTTTACATGGCACCTTTTTTGGTCAAATATATTCTGTATTAGGTTAACGTTTGGGGAATTACTTTGATTAAAACGTTTTATGAAATGCCAGTTAGGTGGAACGCTGAGTACAAGGGAAATTACAAACAACATGGATAGAAATGATATTCTTGAAACATCTATCTTTGAGTGGATTCATTCTGCACTTGTTTCTCTTTATTGTAGATGCTTGAATTGGATTTATGATTCTTCTACCTTTTCATCTAGTATTATAGATCTATTGATTATACAGTTGCTGGATCGATGCAGGTGGCACCGTTAAAGTCTTCCACCTAATATTATTTGAAATTATTGACCCCAGCTTGTGATTATTCAACTCCACTTATATTTGGTCCAATAAGTAGGAAATCAACTTATCTTCCATTTTATTGAATTTGCACATCCCTGTTACTCATAGTCAGCGAAATTGTATTAGAAATTAATATATGTTATAAACTAATGTAAGATTATACTTTGACCTTCACTATTTGAAAGGAGAGGCCAGTTTACTGTTTGTTTCTTCCAAGTTTTTCCAGATTATGTGATTTTTTTCTCATTTTAGCTGAAATACATAAAAAACCTAATTTACAACTATCTGCAAATTATAGGTAAAATCATTGCTTAATAATGTGAAGGGAGGTGGTCCCTTGAATGTCTCTGGGACATCGTCCGGTACTCATGCCGTCACAAGCAATTCTTTACCTTCTATGTTTCCCGCCGGCAGTACACCGCCACTTTCGCCAAGGAGTTCTTCTGGTTCCCCCCGGTTCATGAAGCAGAGGGTAGGGCCATCTGCTTTTAGCTCTCCACTGAAATTAGTGAATGAACCTGTGAAAGAGCTTATTCCTCAGGTTCGAATTGCGATCTTTCGAAAATATAGTGGCAATTTTGCTCTTGATTTTTCACTTTTTGAGTGCTGCTTTTGTTTAAATTTGGTTCTAAGATCTATAATTGCTTATACTGATGGAGAACACAGTTCTTTTTTCAAAATGGTCGTCCACCACCAAATGAATTGAAAGAGCGGTGCTTGTTCAGAATCAATCAGTTTTTTTATGGTCATGCAGATGGGCTCCAGATGCATGGTGAGAGTTTCAACTTAATTCAATACTTGAAGGTTTAGTTGCTCATTGTATTACAGTTGCACCAAACCTATAATTAAATTTCTTTATTATATTATCGGTTCATCAGTATGAGACTTAGAACAATATAAATAAGTTATTTGAGAATCAGTAAGCTGTTTCGTGCTACTTATATTTTCATGGGATGCCAGAATTTAAACCGGTTACCAAGGAAATCTGCAAGCTCCCATCATTCTTCTCCACTGCACTTTTTAGAAAGATTGATGTCAATTGCACCGGCATTGTGACCAGGTAAACCTTATGTTAATTCTTATTAATATACTTTGTCCCTCACGCCATTTTAATTTTTAGATTTTGCGTTCTTTCCTTACATGCAGATGTACAAATGAAAATAGATGTGCTGTACCAAGTAAATATCCCCCTAAAAGAAAAGATGTAGTTGCACATGATAAAGTTATTTAAGAATTAGCCCCTTGTCTAAGTTTTCATCTACCATAAATTAGGAGATTACGGGTGCACGAAGTTCGTACTCGTTAAATTTTATGCCTGAAACGTCCCCGTCAGTATAATATTTTCTCTATGATCTTACATTATTATTTTTATTGTCATCACGGAAAGTATCTATTGATTCTTGATATAGGTGCTTGCATAATTTGTGTAGTAGTATTCTGTGCTCAACCTGTCCTCTAAAAATTTGTGAATGCTACCATTATTGTACAATTATGGCAAGTTGATCTTGTTTAAGCTTGAGTTTGTTATTCTGGGTGTACTTAGAATTTGCTCGTCTTTTCATTACATTGTGCAAACTTTGATTCTCTGATATGATACATGGTAGATGCTCTTGCTCCCATAGTATGAAACCCTGTTATCTTTTGAAGAATCAAATTTACATTCTGTAATCTTTGGAAAAATGTAAATATATTGTGGTAGGATTTTAGGCATGATGAAGAGTATATGCATGACTTGGAGTGCAGCTTGTTACTTGGTGATGGATGTTGCCGAAAGTGCAGCCATATATCTCAGCGTTGCATGAGTTGTAAACTTTTGTTGTTTAGTTTTTGCCTACATTTAAAGTAGTTTAGAAAAAAATTGTCCTTCCAAACAAGGATGAGGGGAAATGAAGTCGAGGGGTCGGTGGGTGAATGGGGTTGGGGGTTGAGAATGGGACTCGAGAAAGAACCGGCTATCTTCACGTGAAATTATCTAATAGAATAATTCATAAGCAAGTCTTTTATGAGGAACTAGTCAACATTAAACGTGTGTTGCACGTTATTATGAAATGCTTTATAAGTGCTTTAAAAGTAATAGTTGAATATGCATGAATGTTAATTAATTTAGATTTAAGAATTATGCTGTTTTGCCAAAGGAATTTAACACCTTGGTTGACGGGTGAAATTGGTGGCAAAAAATGATTGGATATAGTGTTGACTGCCTTTTAAACTGTCCATGAAATTCTGCCACGTGGCGTTTCTATCATCTTGCCTGTTATCTAAAATGTTATTGTAGCATGATTTTAAAATTAATACCAGGAAATATATACGTGACAATGAGTATTAAATCATTTATTTAATTTTCAATTAAGTAAAACTAGCATACACGGACTTGAATAATGAAATGCATTCTTGAATGTCAAATTTTAATTAACTTATAATTAGAATTAATAATACTAAAATGTATAAATGAAGATCGATATTAATTAAATGAATTTGTATCTTAATTGAGAATTAATAATAGAGAATTCATACATTAATGAATGCACACAAATGAATTTGTCAAATGTACATGTATATTGATGGTAATTGGATGGTTAAATACATTAAATATATATTGAAAAATGAAAAATAAGGTATTATTGAAATAATTGAATTATAATAGGGGCAAGAATCGTCTAAAAAATGATTCACTTGATGTGATTTTTAATATATTATAGATTAGCTATCCAAATGCTCGTGTTTTTTTCCTGCCTTTCTTTTCTTTATTTGATTCCTCATTATGTGTTCAATTGGAGCTTGGCTTCAAAGATGAGGAAATGTTGGGGACTGCTTGTCTATTCAATGATAGTAATGTCCTTCTATATGACTTCTTATCCGAATTTGATCTGTATTTAGTTCTTTTATAATGCGTTACAAGTTCAGAATATTGGAAATTGTGGGTGAAAAGAAATATTTTACACAACATAACTGAAAAATTTGAAGACTGAGAAGGCTATGTATTTTAACGTAACCTAGGTAAGGTAATGTGGAAACAACATGAATCATTCTCACCTAAAAGGTATCAAAACAGTTTCCCTGCAGTTTAAAGGTTGAAAGATATGATTTTAAAGCTGCTTAGGAGCTTAAATATATTGCTCTAAGTAGAAGATATGGAAACTTCCCCTAAATATGTTATTGACTCTTCCTTATCTTCTTTACAAAATCAATGAGAACGAGTCGGAAAGGTCATGAATCTTTAGATTTAGTTCATTAGATGATGTGGGACCTAGGTTAACATGCTACTTTTTTCCTCAGCGGCTAACCTTTAGATAATTGACAGATTTTCTAAGATTATTTAGGATCATATTTTTTTTTTGATAAGTAATCAGGGAATTTCATTAATAAAAAGAATACACAGGGAGTGTATTATCATTTTAAACAAGAAAGGAAAAATATAAAATTAGGCAGCCCCTCTATAGGATTCCTAGTCGCTGCGTTAAACCAAGTATACAGAGTCAGAAAAAATAATTCTCTAAATTGTTCTCTAGCATGTATTTGATCTTCAAAACATCGGTTGTTCCTTTTCCTCCAAACACACCAAACAATGCAACCCGGGATAAGATTCCAAACTAGCTTGCTGTCCTTGTCTCGAAATTTTCTCCTCCATGCCCGCAACACATCCTCCATACGTCTAGGCAACACCCAATCTATATGTTGAGAAGCCAGAATATTATTCCACAGCCAACGGACTCCATCGCAGTGAATAAACAAGTGATCATGTGTCTCCCCATCGCTCCTACACATATGACACCACTCGGTAACATAAAAACCTTTTTTTCGGAGATTATCTATCGTTAATGCCTGTCCTCTCACTACCGTCCACAGTAAGAATGCCACCCGTGGGGGTAGTTTGCAATGTCACACCATCCTCCAAGGGAATGAACTCTCCACAGGACCCGCAAAAGATCTAAAATAAGAGCGGACTCAAAAAATACCATTATGTGCCATCCTCCATCGGCTACAATCATCATCTTCTACCCGAATTTGCACTTCATACAAACCCGCAAGAAACAATGCATACTCATCCATTTCCCAATCCTGCAAACCCCTCTGAAAAGTGATATCCCAACTGTCGCTCCCATTGTGGCTGGTAACAACTTCATTAACCATAGCAGAAGGCCTCGAGGTAATGCGGTGCAAAGAAGGAAACCTCAACTTTAATGGTAGATCTCCACACCAACAATCGTCCCAAAATCTGATATTAGTGCCATTTCCCACCACAAAAGTCAAGCATTCCTAAAGTCATTCCAGCCTCGTCGAATATACCTCCAAAGACTTACCCCGTAGGACCCTCAACCCTCACCCGAACACCATCCTCCCTGCATCACGCCATATTTCGCCTCAATGATTTCTCGCCAGAAACTCTCCCTCTCCACACCAAACCGCCACAGCCATTTACCCAGAAGGGTCTTGTTAAACAAAGTAAGCCTCCTCAAACCGAGACCCCCCATCCTCATAGGAGAGTAAACAACTCCCCATTTCACCAAATGCAGTTTCCTCTCCTCTCCCAAACCTGCCCAAAGAAAATCCCTCTGAATCCTCTCTACTCTGTTAGTCACTGATGCAGGAATAGGAAACAATGACATAAAATAAGTAGGGATGTTAGAAAGCGTAGATTTAATGAGAGTCAGACTGCCACCCTTAGAGAGATACATGCGCTTCCACCCTGCTAGCCTCCTTTCCACCTTCTCCACAATGGCATTCCAAATATGGGTACTTTTAAACCGCGCTCCTAGGGGGAGTCCGAGATATGTCATAGGTAACTGCCCGACCTTACAACCCAAAATAATAGCAAGTTCCTCCACATTAGTGACCTCCCCTACTGGAATAACCTCATATTTTCCCAAATTAACCTTCAATCCTGACACAGCTTCAAAACATAAGAGTAACCTACGTAAATTTCTGACTTACTCCTCCTCTGCATCACAAAAAATTAAGGTGTCATCTGCAAATAGCAAGTGAGACACTTGCAATTGACCAACCGTAAATCCCGCAAGCAGGTTCTCCCACTTCGCTTTCTCTAGCATCTAACTAAGGGCTTCCATTACAATAACGAACAGTAATGGAGACAATGGATCTCCTTGCCTCAATCCTCTACTACTCCGAAAGTAACCCTCGGGGGTACCATTGACCAAAACTGAAAACGAAACTGTAGAGATACAGAACTGAATCCACTTACACCACTTATCCCCAAATCCACATCTCCTAAGCATATACAAAAGGAATCCCCAATTCACGTGATCATAAGCTTTCTCAATATCAAGCTTGCATAGCATCCCTGGAACCCCTATACACAGTCTTGTGTCAATGCATTCACTCGCTATCAGTACAGAATCCAAAATCTAACGGTCTTTCACAAAAGCATTCTGAAACTTGGACACCACTTTCCCTAGTACCTCCTTGAGTCTATTTGCCAAAACTTTTGCAATCATCTTGTACACCCCGCTGACCAAGCTAATAGGGCGGAAATCCTTAATATCAGTCGCTCCCGGTTTCTTCGGAATCAATATTTGTTATATCATAGAAATACCCAAAAGGGTGCCATTACGTTATAGTTGAGTTGTATAACTTCCCATTTGTTATGGTCCGGCCCTTTTATGACACTTTGTTGATTCGTGATATCACCCTATCCACTGCACTGGTTGCATTCCATCAACTGAAAAGAGGCAAAGAACTTCAAAAACCAATATTTGTTATATTGTAGAAATACCTGAAAGGGAGCCTTTATGTTAGAGCTGTCTTATAACTTCCCTGTTATTATGGTTTCAGCCCTTTTACGGACACTTTAGTTCATGATATCACCCTGTCTGCTGAATTGATCGTTTTCCATCTGCTGAACCATAAAAAATTCAATATTTGTCTTATTATGATAATACCCAGAAGGGAACTATTGTTATAGAAATCACCCTGTCTGCTGCACTGATTGCGTTCCCTCTGCTTGGCCTTTTTATGGCCACTTTATTAGTTCATGATATTATCCGCAGACCAGAGGCAAAGAAATTTGAAACTCAATATTTCTACATTATAGAAATACCCGAAAGGGAGTGCTAATCAAACAGAAATGAATCACAAAAGCATGGATTCTTCTGCCAAAGGATGTTGCTTTTACCGCCTATGTATATAGAGAAAAACTGGTGCAAGTTCCCCCCTTTTATAAGGCATTCTTTGTTTAGATAGAAAGAAGTTGTGGAGAAAGACATAGTTTTGAATTTACAGGAGTAACCCCTCTACTTTATCCTAACTGTGCAACAAACGAAATAACTGGTGCACCCAAGGTACCTCCTTCCCGGTCCTCTCACAGTATTGAGGTCTTCTCAATGATTATTGCCCACCCAAGATATGGATCGAACTGTCTCACAGCATGAACCCAAATTAGGGACGCTTTAATGGGGTGAACAACCCATACATATCTATATGCTGTGCTTATATTTGTGCATTACAATAAATAAAAGAGGGGGGAGGGGGGTTGGGTTAACGCAAGATCTAAAAACATATCCCTCAGTTGACACCGGTATGAAGTACACAATGGTTCAGGGTGTTTTAGCAGGTCTAGTAATAGAGATTAACCGTTTTCTCTCGAATGCGATTTGCTTTTTAATGAATTCCATAATGTACCGTTTGAAGTGAATTAATTCGTCAATATTAAAAAAACCCTGAGGCTTTAGTAGCTTACGGTTAATGCTAGCTCTAAAATATATCTTTTTCCACTTTCCTCTTAAACGTTGAAGTCATTCAGGTAATTACTTACTATTTTTGGTAAAGAATATGTCGTTCGGATAGAGAACATAATTGTATTATCGCATGAATCATGTGCACTCTGGAATATCGCTTAGTTCTAATCCATGAAATAATATATGCATAAAATTAGTTGAATTTTCTGCAGAATGGGTCCAAATTAATAGTATCTTCGTCAGATTGCATTTACTCTGATCATTATCTATTCCCAGTATCCCAAATGGGCTCATTATTACTATATGAATTGGGATTGTGATCCTATGAATCTTGGCCGTGAAAGTTCACTTTGAACTGAACACTGCATAGTCAACATAAAACTGTAAAACAACATTTTTCTGCAAGTAGAATCCATTTTGCAGATAAGTTTTATATAACTTGATCTTTTTTGTACATGTTTGAATAAATGAAATAAAATTATATCTGCATGGCGTGACTACAGCCATTGGCCATCATACTTCTTTCAGTTTTCTAATTATCTGGTTAAGTAAGGAGCATAAATTAACTGTTGCTTGTTTGCTTTCAACTTCTATCCCCAACAGTGAACTGGATAAGGTGAAATCATATCGCCAGAAGATATCAAAATGGCAAGGCCAAGTAGCGGAGAGATTACAAACTTTAAGCAGGCGAATGCGATCAGGTTTCTGTTCTCAATTTTTTGAACTTCTCTCAGAAGTTCCTTTTAATATCTAATTAAAGATGGCATGGCCAAGAGGAAATACTTACATTTTGCTTTTGTCTTCTTCTCCTTCTTTTACCGTAATTTAGGTGGCACGTTCGGTATCAAGGTATGGATTGCTCTGACTGAAGTGTAAGTTTGTCTCTTTGGTTTGTGTCTTTATCTGTTGTAGATATAAGGTCGAAGCAATTATCTACCCCCGTCTTTTTTATGGAATTGCCTTCATTTTTCTCGTCATACTTTATTCTGACGCTTTATGTAGTTTTAGTTAATAATAAGATACAAACTGTACTTTAATTTTGACTATAATGATTTATTGCAATCTAGTTGATAAATTAGGACGATAGGAAGCCTCTTCTTTCCTTTTTTTAATTGAGCAAAGCAATCTCCAGATTGGGTTGGAGGACTAGGAAGAACTGATTTTCTAACTCTTTCCTCAAAATGTTTTCCCAGAGTATAGAATTATCAACCTTTTTTTAGTTTAGAACTTTATTTCTGTTAACATTTTTTCTTCAGAGCACCTCACCTAAGGCTCGCACTACGGGAATCTCATCTACAACTTCTCCGGCTAGAAAAGGGGCAGTACAAAAGTCTTCTGGCCAGAGAAGAGAGAGTTCTGCATCAAGGAGTCTAGCTAATACTGCTAGGATTTCAAAACCCATGCAGAAATCTGGCAGTGGCTATGACGCGAAATTGGTTGAAATGATAAATTCTGTTATAGTGGACCAGAGCCCGTCAGTTAAATGGGAAGACATTGGTAAGAAGTTATGGCATATCTTCCTCCCCTAATTCTGGTTATTTTTTTTACTTGTTATTTTACACATCAAATATCTCTGCAGCTGGCCTTGAGAATGCAAAACAAGCTTTGTTAGAAATGGTTATTCTACCAACTAAAAGACGAGACCTTTTTACTGGTCTTCGGAAGCCAGCCAGAGGTGAACTTCAAATTAGAATTTGTAAAATGTACTATAAATAATGTTTAAAAGTGAAACGAATAGTGTTTTTTTACAGGTTTGCTTCTCTTTGGACCACCTGGCACTGGTAAGACAATGCTTGCCAAAGCAGTTGCTTCAGAGTCAGATGCAACCTTTTTTAATGTTTCTTCTTCTTCCCTAACATCAAAATGGGTAAGAGCCATCTCTCTGTGTGTGTGTTGTGTTAACTCTTTACAGTTGAAGTTCTTATTATTTACATAAAATATCAGGTGGGTGAGGGCGAAAAGCTTGTTCGAACTCTTTTCATGGTTGCCATTTCCCGGCAGCCTTCTGTTATTTTCATTGATGAGGTACTGTACTGCCTTGAAGTTGATCTATTATTAGTTTATGAGACATTTTTTCTATCTTTCTTATCCATCTCTCCCTTGATGTATTATATAATTTTCCTGAGATTGTAGGCTATAGCCCACCCACGTAACCACAAAAAGAGAGAGCGAGAGAGAGAGAGAGAATTGAATTCTCTGGACAATTTATAATTTTACTTAACTGGAATGCTAAACATCTCCAATTCAAATCATTGCTCTACTTGCTTCTTCGGCCAGCCCAATGACCAGCAATTTATATCGAAGTGAATTGCTTTATTAGTCTAAGTAGTGGTGAGATTCATCTCTCAAATATGTTTGACTATACCTTCGTTCAGATAAGTGGACTTAAAACAGATAATTTCACAATCTTTTTCTTCAAATTGAGAACTTAATGGCAATTAGAAGTGGCTAATTTTCTCTAAGCTATATATTAAGGAACCATGTGCAGAATGTATTCTAATTTACTGTAATCTACTGATAGTAGGAGCACTTCTGGGAAAGATTGGAATGTTTTAGCCACCATACTGAAGATGTCCAGAAACCTATTTTGATTTATGTGATTTCTATTACTGACCATGTATGTTTCCTGAATGTATTTTATCATTCTGATGGTGTGATCATTTTATATGGATTTGTGTGCACGTTAACAGGAAGCCTTCATTACATCTTTGATTCCTGTGACAGAGGTGTCTTTTCTTGGCCTTCCTAACCTGGTTCCTATATTAGTTCCCTGTGATTGTCAAGTCAGATGCTAATTCTTTTGTGAGAATATACTGGATGTTATTTTTTGCAATTTATTACATTTCATGTTTTATGTTCTGTGATTTTATTATTCACCTTGTCACCTGATTTATGCTAGTACAGTATTTGGAACTTATTTTCTTCTCTTTGCTTCCCGTCTTTTGGTTTTGGTCAAATTTTCTTTTCTGGCTTGTGTAGTAAAGCTGTGATTAATAGTTAAAAATTAATATTGGCAGCTATTTTGTTCCCGAACCCTAAGAAGTTACACCTTCATTATTCTGAGAATAAAAAATTCTTCTTTTGACAACCATTGACTACTATGCTTAACAACGTTTTTCTAATCTTTGTGGGACTGGGAACAGATAGATAGTATCATGTCAACAAGGACAACTAATGAAAATGAAGCTAGTAGAAGGTTGAAGTCAGAGTTTCTAGTTCAGTTTGATGGAGTGGCATCAAGTTCTGATGATCTAGTCACTGTCATTGGTAAGTTGCCTTTGTGACATCAAGTTCTGATGATAGTCACACATTATCTGCATTTGTCCTTTGGTGGACAGGCTTTTTACTGTTTGTTGTTTTGACACCTGTTCTTGAATTATTTTAGGTGCAACCAATAAACCACAAGAATTGGATGATGCAGTCGTTAGAAGACTGGTCAGTATCTCGATGCATGAATCTTGTGTCAACGTAGCTTCTAGGGAATATAATTTTCTATGACAGCAATTTAATGTTTGTTTGGGAGAGATTTTTCCAAGTGAATTATGAATTTTTTTTTTTGGAGAATGTGTGGTTAAAAACTAGGGAAAGTTATGGGTTCCATAGAATGTGTGTTTAATATGTTCTTTTTTTTTTATGGATTTTCAATTTGAAAAATTGCTAAGACCAGTTTTTTCGGAAAAGACAAGGATTTTGCCTACTGTCTGGTCTCGTGTAAATTGAGGGGTGGTCTTATGTTGGCAGCCACATTTGCACTTGACCTTTGGAGCAACCTAATTTTTGGCCTTACGAAAGAAATTTAAATTATATGATTTGACTGCCATGACGAGTCATTGACTTTCCCAATTGGCCAAATCTCTGGACATGATTTTCTTCCTGATATTCCCACTTTAATTATTGTTGAGACCCTGCATATTCAGTGTTCTTTGTTTCTGGGTCATGGGAGGAAGTGTTTTAGCTAACTTGAAGAGTTACTCATATTTGAAAAATATCAATTATAATTTATGGACGATGAGATTTGAAGTGTAATTTCCTTATTGATTTTTTGTTCAAATCTTGAAACAGGTGAAGAGAATATACATCCCTTTGCCTGATGCGAATGCCAGGAGACTTCTTTTCAAAAACAAACTCAAGGGTTCATTTTCTTTGCCAGGTGAGAACATGTTTCTAACCGAGGTAGATATTATTTTACTACTACTGTGCCTGCAAGAGAAACTATTCTACTAGTTGACATAGTTTCCTTTCTTTGGTTTCAGATCGAGAATTAGAGAAACTTGTGCAACAAACGGAAGGTAAGATAAGTTTCAACATCCAGACTTTTGGAACAGAGTGATCACTGTCTTAGTAAGGAAGGAAAAAGAAAGAAGATTTGGAGAGTTTATGACATCAGATTAATTACAAAGAGACCACTGTCAATAGTTTTGGCTTGTGACTTCACACCTTGAATTTAGGTGTCCAGTGCTCGCTATTGAATATTTTGTGCTCCAGGAGATACAATAGAACTTGGCCTTTAGCGCAACAACAAATTAAGGCCTTGTTCTCAATAAATTTGGAGCCAGCTACATAAATCCTTTTCCAGCATTCCTTTAGGTTCATTGCAATGTCAAGTAGAAGATCTAAGAAATTTGATCCTTTGTGCATGCTAGTTTTGTTCAACCCCTCTTAACATGTTAGACTGAGATGGCTTCACTCTTACGAACAAAAGCCTCTATTAGTCCCTGCAAGAAATGTTTTAACCACTGAAGTCATTCTTCCCTTAAGTTGTTCTTTATCGGTATCACCTCCAGTGGGTTTATATTGTCATTTCTTACCGTATTCATTTCAGCACGACTACACTCCCATCTTATAATAAGCGTTCTATAAAATTTGGTTTATTGACCGTATAGGGATCTTTTGAGGGTCCAAATTGCCTTCAGCCTCCTCTAACAGTACTTTCATCCAATTTGTAGGGTATTCTGGAAGTGATCTACAGGCATTATGTGAAGAAGCTGCAATGATGCCTATCAGAGAGCTTGGCACAAACATTCTTACAGTCAAGGCAAATCAGGTTGTACAGCTATAATATTCCTCTTTAAGATTTAATAGCTCAATTTTACCCCATGTTTGGCCCCATTTCTAAAAACTCATTTTTTTCTCGAACATTTTATGGGTCCCACACATTTCATTAACTTTTTATCAAAATCTACTAAAAATCTGATTTTCATGAATGGAGGCTTAATTGTTTCAAAGTTATAGGTGCGAGCTTTGATTTTACAGCATTGCAAATTTTGCCCATAGTCCTCTCTTGCTCTCTCTCTCTCACACACACACACATACACGTGCGCGCGCGCGCGAGCATTGTGCAACTCAAACCATTTTATTTCCCATCTATCAGCTCAAAATTGACCGTGGATTCTCTAAAGCCAGTAAGTTCCTTCGCTATGTGCAGGTAAGACGTTTAAGATATGGAGATTTTCAGAAGGCAATGACTGTTATCAGACCCAGCCTACAAAAGAACAAATGGAAAGAGCTTGAACGGTGGAATCGGGAATTCGGCTCTAACTAAACTAACATGGTATTAAGCTGTGTCATGATCCAAAACATGTTTTAGAGTTATTTGGCAAGAGAAAAAAATACTTGCATAATAAAGAAAATTTGTAAAAAGAAACCCGAGCAGCAGTACCATGTAAATATGCATTGAAGGATTGATTCTTGATGTGTAATTCGATTGTATCAAGATATAAAATATAAATAATAAATTGCAGTTATGTGAATTGAGAATGTGCTACCTTATTCTTTTTCGGAAGCACACGCAAACGGTAGTTTCTCACCTCTCTCCTGTTTGGTTTTGCTAAAAAAATTAATAAAAATTTAAGTCGAAGTCAAATAATTTTTACCGCACATTAAAGGGGTTCAACAATTTTTATTAATTACAATTATAGTTTCTTCAGTTTTTGTCAAAGTCTATTACAACTGTGATTTTTAGCAAAACTGATCGGGGGAATGTGTAGGATCCTTGTAGTGCATTTTGGGTTCGACCTAAATTGAGCTCACAACATTTCTCTATCAAACAATTAAAGTCACGGAATTATTGTTTGTCCAAATAAAAATGATTTAGGCCATGACCATTTTTTCGAGAAAAATGAGTTTTAGAATAGTAAATTTTTAGAGAATGTATGGTTAAAATGTAGAAAAAAAAAAGTTTGGGTTTACGTGAAAAAAATTTTATTGGGAGAATGTGTGATTAAAAGTGAGTATAAGAAAATAAAACTTTGAAAGAATAGTTACCAACAGGGAATTATTGTGGTTGACAAATGACAATTTAGTTGTCTCTGGGCTTCTACAACTCGTGGATCGATATTATAAACGAATGTAGAAATATGAATAATGAGATAATCATGTCTCTATGGTACATGACGTGTTAGTAAATTATGTTAAGTCCAAATTATATAATTGACGATTTCTAAATTCGTAATTGACAATTTCCTTATTCAAAATCAAATCCCAATTGAATTGTATTAGGATTTAGTTCTTTCGTAATCAAAGTTAAATTGGGATTAGAAAAGTCCAAGTTATGGTAAAATTAGTATATGGGTATAGTTGATAGAGTCCAAAAAGAAGTCAAATAAACCTAAGAAGAAGATCAAGATTCGGATTTCAAGAAATTGAAATCGAGTAGGACGCAATTTCTCTAGTCCGTCGCCCAATCGGCACTCAAGCAGCAGAAGCAGAATCACTGTCGTCCTTCTAGCGCTAGATGGCGTTTGAGCGATAGGTGTTTCGTTCGCCTAGCGCTCGAGTAACAAGTCGACGTCTAAAATCATGTTTGCTTTAAAATATGTGATTTTCATCCCTATTTCAATCCAAACGCTTTCCCTTATATATCATATCCTGTGAACATTCCAAAGTGTGTTGAATCATATTTTCCATAGAGATCATTACTATGAAAATCCAAAACATTCATTGATTCAAAGATTCAACCACCATATTATTTGAGCCATAATTTCGTCAGAGCTTTGATTTGTTGATTTAGCTAAATTGTTTCATATTAAACCATAGATCAAAACACACATGATCTTTTGATCAAATACCAAACTATTTTATTCACCAGAGATAAATCGACACCATGGATCGGGAGCTGTTACAAAAGCATAAATTCAGGATGACTAAGGTGGGGTACCAAGTCAGGATTTGACGTCGGAGCACACAGTCCAGAAGGGCTAAGGTATAAACCAGGCGTTGGGATTTGTTTTGAAGAAGTATGCTTCTAATAAGATCAAGGGAGACTGCAGGAATTGAAGTAAGAAGTTCTACATGGTAGACAGGTCTGAACAGTACCGTAAGTTTGTTTCAATTTATAATGAATTATTGACTGGCAAAGTGCCGGAAATTTTTATTCAGATGGAATTTCTTCGTGACCATCTTTGATTTTGTTTATTGCTTTAATTTTTTATTGTGGTATTCAAATTTAGGATAAATTTACTTGTTTTGTCTAACCATCTATAAACAAATAAAAAAGCGACTTCTTGCTTCTAATTGTATAATTCCGCACGTTGAATCTAAATATTCTATAATTTAAAACTTTCAAATTATAACTTCAATAGGAATTATTGTAGCTGAAGTTTTAAATCTTTCAAATTTTTACCGATTTTATCCAAACTTTTGATTTGTAGCAGTGTTGATTCCAAACCTTTCCAACTTATGAAGGACCTCTTGACGGTTGACAAAAAGTCAACATATTACAGTTTTTAAAATAATAAAATAATCATTTAAATTTTTATTCATTCTAAAAGGGGTAATTGTGCTGAAAGCCCCAGGCTTTTAAATAATTTGCAATGAAGGTCCCAAGCTTTTAATAAATATATGCTAGAAGCAACCTCTAACGATTTTTATCCAAAAATCTCTCCATTAACTATCTTTGTTTATTTTTTTCAGGTCGTTAATTATTCTTGTTAAAAGGAAATGAAATTAATTGGAATGAAGAAAATGAAGTCGACGAAGATGGAGGGGAAATGAGCGCGGTTCAATTTGTATCCATTTTTGTCATTGAATCGAGTTGTTCAATTTCGAAAAACCCACCCAAATTAATAAGATATAAAAATAATAAATTGTTCTAATGAAATACAAACAAACATGGGTAAATTTGTTTTTGACTGACAAGGACAATCTGTGGTAGAAAATAAATTTTTTAGAGCTTTCTATAATATCTTAAAACGCAGAGAGTCTCTATGTAATAGCGAAATAGTTCAAGGGTGTGTCAGTAATTTTATATATACGTATACGTTTTATATATATGGAACAAACCCAAACACGGAAAAGGCGTGCGTACTATAAACGCGACTCGGGAAAGTGGAGAAAACGATTGCGAAAAAGCTTTGGAAAATTCTGGTGTTATTTATAACTCGCCGGATTTCACTACTCAGTGTTTTGAGTTTTCCAATTGAATTTGATTTTCGGTGCAAATGGTAAGTGTTTTGGGTTTCTTCTTTTTTTTAGTGCGTCATTTCATCAAATAGTTTCAATGCATTCTGTTAACAGAGCTTGTGTTTAATTTTTATTTATTTA
Organism: Fraxinus excelsior; assembly: GCA_019097785.1. Taxonomy (NCBI): domain Eukaryota; kingdom Viridiplantae; phylum Streptophyta; class Magnoliopsida; order Lamiales; family Oleaceae; genus Fraxinus; species Fraxinus excelsior. The sequence continues at coordinate 21,138,900 of CM032642.1, forward strand.
TTTTTTAATTATTTGTGGTTTTGCAGTCAGTGACGCTACACACAAACTTGGGTGACATCAAGTGCGAAATATTTTGTGACGAGGTTCCCAGAACTGCTGAGGTCATTTTTTTCCTTTTGATTCGAGCTTAATTTTTGTATAACTGTATATTTTCATATGTAGCTGTTTATCTGTATACTCCTTTGGATTTCTGGAAGTAGAAAATGCTAAATTAGGTTATTGAGTGCTTGTTTGATCAAACTTTGCTCGAAATTTATCCTTCTTCAATTGGGCAAACTCCAATTTTAACCGCACATTTCATACATTTCATGAACTCACAACTTTTATCAACTTTTAACCACGCATTTCACAAAACTTTTATCAAACTCTGCTAATTTTTTTATCAAAAGCTTTGTCCAACAATTGTTTTTCCCCATCATTTGTGTTTGTGTCATATTTCCACTGATTGCCAGTATAAGCTCGTGTTTGGCTAAGCTTAAAAAAAGTACGTTTTAAATGAATATTTTTTAAAGGAAATACCACTTGTGCAATACTTTTGGCATTATGGTTGACATTACGTGTTGGCAAAGTGTTGATTGGGTGAAATAAAAAATTAAAACTGTCCAATGGTGTGTTGTCACATGGTGACATGTAAAAAATGACGTACATATAGTACGATTGATTTTTTTATTGGTGAATGAGAATTACTTTAAAAGATGTACTTTCTTTTAGTTTTTAGAGCATTTTTAGGTTTTAGCCAAACAAGCTCTTTATAATTAAAGACGTGGTAAGCTAGGCTGAAAAGATGCGCCTAATCTACAAAATAGCAATGATAAATTATTGTGTTCAGATTAGAGTAATAAAATACATGTATGGTTATTGGATAGATAGGTGAATGATTTATTTAGCTTTGTTTCCATACGTATATAATATTGTCATGTTGAATAGAGACATTGTAGCATGTTGTTATAATTTTCTAGACCTTTGATTACTTAGTAATTTGGTGCTCGGATGCATCCAGTGATTCTTGTGGTGGCTGCTAGTCATTTTTCCTCATTAATGTAACATTTGCTCTGTGAAACATTATAATTGTTATTTACTTTCTTTGATCACCCTATCATCTCCCTTCAATATTTGGCTCTATTTTAGCCTCATTTTTCGGAAAAATAGATTTTGTAATAGTGATTTTTTAGAGTGTGATTGATTAAAAAGTGGGAAAAAAATTTGGGTTTACTTGCACAGTTATTTTATTGGGAGAATATGTGGTTGGAAAATGAATTTGACAAAAAATGAGTTATTAAAGAATAGGGTTCAAACAGGGGCTTAAGTTTTAGTAGTGATTGTTATTGAGTTACATTTGTCTCTTTACTGTATCATGAAGTGTATGTATATGTTACTGAAACTGTGCATGGTGCGCTGACATTGCTTTATAAATCTCTATGCCATTTTCTATTTTGAGATTTTCGAAGTATTGATGATGTCTCAGGTGCTTCTTTTGGTATCTGTTCACTTGTGAATATCAAGCAAGAACAATCTGATAGGAGTTATAGTACTGATGTTGGATGCCACATTATATTGTGTTATTCTAGATATATAAATGATATTGCTGAAATGATTAAGAACCAAGTGTCTGAACAATTTGTAATTTTGACATGCCTTTGTGTTGGCCATAAATACATATTGGTCTATTTCTTGCATGGTTAGCGGCACAGTATTTAATTTCTTTAGTGATTAATTAGCATCTTCTATTTTCATTGTACTAAAAAATTTGTGGGTGCAGAATTTTTTGGCATTATGTGCCAGTGGCTATTATGATGGAACCATATTCCACAGAAATATAAAGGGTTTTATGATTCAAGGCGGTGATCCTACTGGCACAGGCAAAGGAGGGACAAGTATATGGGGAAAAAAGTACAATGATGAGATACGAGAATCTCTTAAGGTATTTTGTCTGGACTTGGTGAAATTTATATTATTTTTGCCCTCTTTCCATTTCATAAATCCCACCGTACTTTGTAGAGGTTGATTATATTTTAATCTCAATATGCACTGATATATCTGTTTAGGCTCCTATTCTTATAATGTTAAGAAATAGAATAAGCAATACATAAACCACTGAGGCACAAGTTTTTATTTTCTTGTAAATGTCAACTCAGTTAAGGCAAGAGATAGTTCACAGACATTGTATCAAATGCCAGGATAAGTTATGATTGTAATTGCCATGGGACTTCATATTTTAGTTTTGACTTGCGGTTCCGGGAGCATATTCTGAATAAGGACATTATGGGGAAAATATGTCCTTGGTCATGTTTATTTTCTTAAGCATATGTGGGAAAAACAATGTTGATGTCATGATCTATACAGCAACTTGTATGTTAAATTAGTTTTTTCAAATTCTTTTCTCATGCTAATAAATAAAGAGGGTTAAGCACTGTGTACACCATGAGGCTCGAGCTTGTGTTATCTTACATGATACAATCACTCTGTTATAGCTTGGTAGAGGTTCTTCGATGAAGTAGCAAATATCATAAATAATTGTTTTAATTATAACTACCAAATCCATTGTTTGTTTGATAAAGCACTGCCCTCCCATTAGCCTTGTTGCAGAATTCCTGTAGGCCTTCTTGCCTAATTGGCTCCAGGAGCGTTCAGGTTATACTGAAATGCTCGTCATATTGAGGAAATTATTACATATGCTTCGTCATATTTATTTCCTTGATCATGTTTGGAAAGTGTAATTTTGCTAGCATAGTCAATATAGCCACTCGGGTGTTCACTGAATTCAATCGTATCTCTTTGCTTTATGTCCAGCACAATGCCCGAGGCATACTATCGATGGCTAATAGTGGGCCCAATACCAATGGAAGCCAATTTTTCATATCTTATGGAAAACAGCCTCATCTTAATGGATTGTACACCATCTTCGGCAAAGTGATTCATGGGTTTGAAGTACTCGACATTATGGAAAAGGTAAGTTTATGGTTTTTATACCCTTCAAGCTTGGTTGACAATATGATTTATCAAAAACATTGGTTAGAAATGTGTATTAAGCTGTTTCCCAGAATTTTTGGATGGATGTTCATTCTGATGTAGGGCTACCTTCGAGCTCCTCCTCAAAAAATGCTAGTAGTGCAGCCAATAACGAATTTACCAGTTGAGTCTTTTCTGTTGTTACATGGACAAAACAACTATTCATCAACGTGTCATTGTATTTGTGCAGACTCAAACGGGACCTGGAGATCGGCCTCTTGCGGAGATCAGGATCAATCGTGTGACGCTACATGCTAATCCATTGGCTGGTTAAGTATAACTTGTATCATTATGAAATTGTACCCCAGTTTTATGGATGGCAAGGAATTGGAGAAATCTTCATTCACAATATACATTCTGTTAGAGTAAAGAGTAAGGTGTACTAGACAATATTAATTTTTATGTGTTGTATTGTCTAATCCCATCTATTATCGCATGTCAAACATTAGATAGGTTTTAACAATTGAGATGGCTTTCTCATGCCGAGAGTTGTAACTATGGTGATTTTGCATTTAGTTAATTGAATTATGAGACTTGTCTGGCTGTTTTAGATAAGGTGATTGGGAATGTTGTGTGTTGCATTGCTTTGTGCTCCAAACTAGAGGTTTACGAACTATGTGAATTTCTAGAATCCGTAGTTTGAGATGCTCGGCTTGAGCTTGCAGATCTGGTTACAAAAAAATTTTAAAAAATTTGATTTTGTTATTTCAAATCGAGAACCGGTGTTCAGTTTTGGTACTGTTTGTTCAATGTGTTTATGTTTATATGTGCAAATATTTATTAATGTACATTACAACTTTATTGGGCAATAAATCAAGAGGCATATTGTCACGGTGATAGGTAACATTCTTTGGTAAAGCGTAGTGTAATTTATTGCCAAAATACACCAGGAGGTCCATTTAATTATTTGGAAAGGAGATCATCTTGATTCATTTTTCAATGCATCACAATTTTATTGGACAAATGAGTGGCCTTTCCTCTTAACAATTTTATGCTTGCAAATATTATTGCAATAAAACGTGTAAAGAAAAACGTAAATATACGTCATTAAGCAAATATTCATTATGTCCCAATTATATAGGCTTGTTTTGTTTTTTACACGGATTAAGAAAGTTTCTTTAATGTCATTGGAAAATTAATTTTTGTCAAGATCTTTCCTAATTTACCCCTATTTAATTTTCAGTATGTAAAACTAAATTATTGTTGGAATTAATAAAGAATTTGAAGAAAAAGAAGAAATGAGAGTTGTTATATGTTTCCAAGAAGTGTAAAATGTGTGTATTTGGATGATTTCAAGAAGTTGGCATATTAGGTGGGAAAAATTTAATAAGGGCATATTGGTTTAAGAAATACAACAAAATATTTTACATTAAGAAACATGTCTATATATTTGGGACGAGAAAAAGGAAACTCGACCTTGGGACTGAGGGTATATATTAACTCCCATTTGATAAATTAATAGAAGAACGAGTTAAACGATGGGAGAGCGATTTAGGTGTAATTTCAACACTCGTGTTGAAGAGTGGAATGATGAATGGGACTTGAGAACAAACAATAATAAAAACAATAATTTCTTTCATTCAATTCAAATAAATAGACGCGTGTAATTATTCCCTGCATTTTCCAACTCGGACCACAATATGTAGCTAGCCAATTGATTCAACTGTAATCATGTGTTACCAAAAGTAAATTGATCACCACCTTTTAGGTATTAACAGTGGAGATACGAGACCTATGTTCAAGAATTCAAAAAAAGATACTTGTTCAAGTTGTAGAGTGCATTGTCTGGTCATTTTCTGTGTGCCCACAAACGGAAAATGAACTAAAAGGCCAAAATAAAGTGTTGAAAATAGTGTATATGCTTCTTCCAGCAGTGGAGTTGCTACTTGCTAGACTTCTAATCGCAAAGTCCTCATACCATCATTATAGTGGAAAATCCCCACCTCTATTATAGAGGAATTTTGAGGAGGGCGTCTCCGAAAATACATTTTTTTTTTCTTTTTTTCATGAAAAATATAGGCAAATATGAGCTGGACATAGGGGCGGGATGGCCCGCATGGAGTAGCAGGCAAGCCCATGGGAAGCACGTAACCGGTTCTCCTGTTTTGACAAATGACAACCAACCCTACTCCCACGTGTAAGAGTATGCATGCAGCCACACCTTTCTATAAAATTCATCTTCTTGGCCAACCCTTATTCACCATCTAAAAAATATCTCCTACATCCCCCTTTCAACCCCAAAGCAAATATTTTCTCTCTTTTTGAGACTTTTGATAGAGAATAATGTATACATACACATCAGAGTTGAAGTCACTTCAAGGCTCATCATCAACTGTTTCAAAACCATGTTTGCACAAGGTTCATGTTCACCAGCTCAACAGGTCAGTCGTCCCTCTCTCTCTCAAACCGGTCCAGGCGGCCACCACTGCAGTAGTCAGTAACAACACACTGTCATGCTCGTGTAACAGGAGATCGAGATTGTCGAAGGAAGTCATAAAAAAGGCTAAGTTGGGCAAGTTCAAGATGGAGATCATGGAAATGGAGAACTTAAAGCTGTATCTGAAGAACAAAAGAATTTTTGAAGATAACCAAAGGCTCCGAAAGGAAGCTCTTTATCTTCAACAGGAGAACAAAGATTTGCTATCCCAAATACAAAAATTATATAATTCTCGCAGCAAAATAAATTAGCAACAACATCAAATTTGTTGCACTATATATCCTCCCAAAAAATAGAGAAGATTTGCATTCGTATTATAAGATTTGACAAAGTTTTACATTAGTATTCAACTCACAACTTCTCCAGAACTGGCTGTGAAATGTCACAAGAGTTAGACTGTCAACTTATAACAACTCTTCTTCTTTACCCGGGTTTAGGACTGGCTATGGAAAACCCCAGGTGGAGTTCTAGATTGTATATTATAGTAGTAATTTCCACTATAAGCCTTAAATTATTAATAGTTAATATAAAAGAAGCTTTAATTCTCAGTTACTGGTGTATCCTATTCAGTTTTATGAACAAATAACAATCTTGATGTTCAGTTTGATAACATTGGATCAACTGCTATTAGTTTATGTTACTATGCAGAACAGTAATTGGGTACTGTATTTAGGAAAATTCTAATGCAACGATGGACTGAACGCAGGTAATATATATGTGAAGTCAGTGTTCATACTTCCAGTGATACAACAATAAACCAAGTTTTATTTCTAACAAATTTGAGCTCATCTACATAAATTCAATGAAGGTGGCAAAGTTTGAACATAAACTGGTGAATCGTTAACTTAAGTGGATGAGGCATTCAATATTTCAGTAAAATCTCGATAAATGAATGTTCGATAAATTAATAATCTCGTTTAAATAATAAAATTTTTCGACCCCGGCTTGAGCCAGTGTACTAAATTAATAACCCTGTTAAATACATAAAATAATTTTTTTATTTTTATTTTTTGAGATCTTTAAGACCCAACGAATATATAAAATAATAAATGCTTAAATTCATAAAAATTCATACTAATACATACTAACAAATTTAATTTGATAATATTTTCTTCAATTCGTCTATTTTTTAAAATATGCATATTAAGTCTTGTCTTTTCTTTGCACTCAAATCAAACTCAACTTCATTTTTAATTTTATGCAATGCACATACTACATTTGGTGGGTGTGTATTTTGTTAAGATTACAATTGCTTGAAATGTCTCTTTTGAAAAATAATTGGTAAAACACAATTATCATCTGGATCATGATCAGCATTTATAGGTATATTGAATATCCCTTGAATAATATTTTCATTAGTATGAGATTTCATTATCTTGTCATTTTCACTAGAATAGTTTAAAAGGTTTTCGACATTCATTACATTTTTTGTTCAACATTAACATCTTCATTTGATTGAATCTTACAGAATTTTTAACTCATTTCAAATGAAATGTCATAGTAGAAAAAAGATATGAAATTTGGAATGATTAGGGGTCTTAAGTTAAAATTAATTACTCTAGAAATTTTATTCCATGTTTACATGAAATTAATATTTCTCGACATTAAATTTTGAAGTCATGTACATTAATGTTTCCCTTTTAATGAGGATGAACCGCAACCTGCCCTGGGCCTTGGTAAAGGAAGTAAATCGCAGATTATGCCTCCTAGGGTACAGGGTGGAAGGCTGCTTGTACACTTGCACTTACCCAATAGCCAAATTCATATTTCAGGATTCGAACCCTTGACGCGACAGCCTCAAGCAAAACTGAAGTTTTTCCACATTTCCTTTTACCACTTGGAGATGTGCTCTGGGGGCAATGTTTCCCCTTTAATGTATCATAGAACAGGAGGAGAAAGGCCTAAATTGACATGACTTGTTATGGTTGATATGAATATGAAGTGCTGAACAAAGATTTATGCAGTTGATTATGAATTTATGGAGAATGAGACTTCAATATAAAGTTGTGCATTTCTTTTGAGCTCATTCTTGAACGAACTTAACTTAATTACACACAGGAAATTGGAGAAAATCTATCCCTTTTTCACTTGCCATCGTATGTCCCTGTTTAAATATACTTGGTAAAATAGGAACTTCTCAAAAAATAAGACAAAGTTACCCTTGAATTTTCATAGCCTAGTTGAAGATAAAAAGTAGACAACACGAGAAAAATCAAATTTAAGCAAATTTTAAGCTTAGCCAAATGAGACCTAAGATCCACATAGGTAAAAAAATTAAAAGGACAGCTGGGGAATGAAGAATGGGGGCAGCCCATTTCCTTCAACATAACCATAATAAGGTTTAAATTGAGAAACTTGAAACCAAAACTCTCATAAAAAGACTGAAGCAGTTTAGACGGGCAGACGCACATACAGTGGGAGAGAAGCAGAAAATCAAACAAATAAAAGAATCTGTTCTGATATTAGTGAGACAATAATTTACAAATGCTTATTAGCAATACAAAACTAAGACATGAAACCAATCAGAAAAAGGCAACACGTGAAAAACTGTCATTTTAATGTTTAACATGGAATTCAAGAAAATTCGCACTGAATATCCGCTAATATCGACCGATCAAAATGAAGTCATCGTCATCCAGAACCTGAACATCTTTCTCTCCAACAAAATTCTCCCGTCCGAGTTCCTTCACTATATTCACAAACTCCACTCTCTTTGCCAAAGGAAGAGGTACGTATGGTAAGCGGAAAACTTGCCTGACAACTCCCAGCTGAGCAAGAGCTGTATTTAAGCCAATAGGATTTGGCTCGTGAAAAAGCCAATTGATTAGAGGCAAGAGTTTTGAATTCAACGATGGATTCTTCCCTTGAAACATGAGGTCTCTCATAAGACCGGGAACCAAGTTGCTAGTAACTGATATCACGCCTGCAGCTCCATAATCCCACCTCGAAACATGGCACTGATCGTCATTTCCACTCCACACGGTAATCCCATCGCTCGTATACTGATCTATCCTATCATTCCCAACACATTCCTTGATGCCGGCCAAGTTGGGACTCCAAGCCACAGTTTGAATCACACATGGGGGAATATCTTGGCCAGTTCGTGATGGCACGTTGTATATGATTGTGGGGCCCATGGGAAGTACACTCTCAAAGTGAGAAATCAACCCCTCCAACGAGGTCTTCCCATAGTAAGGATTGATATGAAGAGCTGCATGCATTCCAACGGCAAAGCCTTGTTCGGTAGCATGCATTGCTTCTCGAGTTGAGTTGCTTCCTGTATTTCCAATAACCTTTATGGAAGCACCAAAACAGTTGACAGTGTGACCGATGAGCATTATATGTTCGTCCCAGCTCATCAACTGGCCTTCACCAGTGGTGCCACCAACAATCACACCCTCAGCACCATGTTCAATCTGCATATTCACCAAGGCATCGTAAGCTTCTAGATCGAATCTGCCATCTGGTAGATATGGGGTTTTAATGGCTGTTATCAGTCGAAGTGACTTTATGTCTTCCGTATTAGTCCTGCAAACAAAAGGGAGAAGAGGTACTCAAGTCTAAAACATTGTATTATCTTAGAACAGAATCTATCTTTTCTTTAATAATTTCTTTTGAAAGTAATGATTGATGCCCAAGGCCATATTTCTTGTATAAAATAATATTCTACTGTAATGTGAACAATGTTTTCTTTCACAAGTACCATACAGAAAATATCTTTTAAAATCACTTCCTTCTTACATAAAATCGTTCTTAGTACACCTAGTACTCAAAGTCACATGAAAAACAGGCAACCATAAGTGGTAAATCATGGGAGAGGGAGACCAGAATTTATAATTAACAATTAGCAAGTGCATGCACATCTAGATGACACAATTCAATTACTAGATTACATCTAAACTTCGTTTTAAAAGTTAAGATGGTACAAACTAAAAAATCTCAAACAAAAAGAGCCAACAAAGACATTGCACGTTCATCAATCATAAATCGCTCAAATATTTTTGCAGGTGGTTCCACAAATTAGTAATTCATGCCAAAGGTATCCAACGTACTATTATCATTTAATTGAGAAGTAGCGTTTATCAAATTGTACCGTACTTAGTTTATATTTTCTCACCTAGAAAGAATGAGTGAAATATTTCAACTCGTAATGCAAGGATCAACAACAATTTGAAAGTGTAAATTTCAGATCTAATCATCTAAGAAACAAATTGCGTCACCATATTCAGACTTTATGCCCTGAACAATCTTACATTAAGCCTCTGTTTGGACGGCATTATTCCAAGGAGAATGAGAAATTGTACCGTTGGAGCGTGCAATTCAAGGGAAGTGTGAGGTGAAAGTCAAAAAAAATGGCCAGTTGGGGCCCTTCAACGGTACATTTTTTTTCTAAAAATGAAGAAAAAATGTGGACCAAACGGAAGCTAAATTCAAGAAAAGTAGGACCTTATAAAGGAGTTGATTTGCAAGGACAAGTAAACCTGAATCAGCACATTTTCTGTCCTATTAAAATTAACAAAAGAAGAATGCAAAGGTCTAAAGCTTGGAAACAAAGGGTAATGGTTACCTATTTTTAACTTCATAACTACGCATTGGGAGATGAAAATTAGGAATTATGGCTGCTCTTGGTGACCTCCATTTTGCATTCCTCCTGCATAGTAGTAGAGACAGAAATCCGAATCAGTGCGAAAAAGAAAATGCGCTCACTGCAGCAAGAAGAATTGTTGCTCCCGCTTTCCTTTAAATTAGCAACTTGTGCTAATACAAAGAAATTACAGGAAAATCATTGCATAAATTCAAACTTCTTCAATACTTGTATTTGTATAAGCAAACTTCTAAGTGCAAACTTTATTTTTTCTTATCTGTATTACAAATAAAGAATGATACTCAGCAGATAAACAATAAGACAAACTTAGAATCTTCATAAATTAAATTAAATAAACAATCTAAGGACCTCCATCAACTGAATTAAATAAACAATCCCTAACATCAAATAAATTATTATTAATTAGCAAATAAGAAAATGTAACCTTTCGTGGTTGTCAAGAAGCTGAAACTGTGAAGCGGCTTCCTTTAAGCTTCTGAAGGCAGAAAATTGCTGATACACCGCCAACATATCGAGAATTAAATAGGAGTAGACCGAAGATACTTGAGTATATAAATGAAGATGGCTCTATTTAGCTTATAATTAAATTCCGATGAGAAAAGTGAATTCAGAAAACTCTGATGGTCTTAATAGTTATAATGGAAATGATAGTGGTTGTGATTGCAATGATTGTAGTTGGAAGTGGCGGTGGTGTGACGGTGATTGAAGAGATCGGCTGAGGACTGGGCGGTGGCGGATGCGCTGAGCATGACGTCAGAATACGGCGGCGATAGGCGGTAGGAGATTATGACGGCGGTTTTTGTGAGGGTTTTTGTGGACTTGCCGGGGTGGAGGGATATGAAACAATGGAGGTCACTCGAGTTTAGAAATGTTCATTTAGGTCACTAATACTTTTTTCGACTCAATTACGTCGCTTAAGTTTCAGATATGTTCCAAGTTAAACACTATTAACATTTACATAAATAATTTTAGAATAATGCAATTTAACGCTATTAGTATTTAAAAAATTATTTTAAGTGACACTAATATGACATTAAATAAAAAGTATAATTAAATGAATAACTTAATTTTACCTTCAGTTGAGTTTATTATTTAACTTCACATAGATTAATGTTTTAGCATTATTCATGATTTTAATGTGGCTTCGGTGGCTTACAAATTCACGTGTCAAACTTCAAAATTTAGAGTTTGTTTGAGTCTCATTATTTGAAAGAATGAATTTTGTAATAGTAATTTTTAGGAGATTATTCAAGAATACATTCTTTCAAAATAATGTGGCTCAAACACACCCTAAATTCATTAGTTTACTCAATTCAACTAATCTATATTAATAATATATCACATCGAAATTTTTTTTACATGGTTATAGCTCTAATACAATTCAATCATTTCAATGATATTTTTACTTTTTCGTTTTTCAATATGTACTAGAGGATATCGTGCGTTGCACATTACCGTTAGAATTTTAGAAATGCTTTTTGTTAAAACGACAAAATATTTCATAGATGTATAATAGAATGAAGGCAAATTTTACCAAAGTGTTTAGCTTTTTTGACATTTCATCGATTGAGGGAATAAGGTGGATAATCTGAGAATTCAAGAATCCATCCAGGTTGAATTTTCAACTGATATATCATATTCAACACCAGTTTTGCAATCAACAACTTTCAAAATAGGCACATTGGCAGTTGTGATTGGAAGAACGCTAGAAATGTACATTTTTATTATCTATTGGATCTCACAATTATTGTTATAATATACTATCTATCCATCATATTGTCTATCTTGATAACAATAAAATTCATAAAACAATTTAATTAGTTGCTAATTAATTGAAAACTATTATGTTCTATAACAATCATTCGAGAAAAAACACATATTTGCGTAGGAAAATTGAAATTATATTATAAAATTCATAAAAAGGGTTCACTCAGTAAATGGGAATCTAGCTTAAAATTGCAAAATTACAAGAAATCATAATTATTTTGTAAAATATCACCCAAATTTTTGATAGATGAAGGAAAAGAGGAGTAATCTTGGAGTTCTCGAGTCCGTTCAATGGTTTTTTAATTGAATCCTGTGTACCTTCCCTTCATAGCCCAAAAACTAAAGTTAGATCTTCAACTGATATAAATCATATAATTGCCTCTTAATTCTCTTCAAAGATTAATGATTTTGCTTCCATTTGATTGCAATAATTGATGTTTAATATGATATGAGAGGTCACTCGAATGTTTTCCCACGCTCTTGATTTATATAAAGTGAAATTAGGATAAGAAACACGTTCAAATTTAAGTTTCAAAAGAATTCCAATCAAATAAAAAAAATTGTATTCATGTCGTGCATAGTTATGTTCGCGCAGCCATTAACATTTTTGTCATATCTTTATTTTTCAATATCTGATCTAGACTATTCAAAGTGATTGAAAATCTAACTCAAAAGGATACAATTATTTTACAAATATAAATTTTCCAATTCGAGCGTTTAATATGCGAAAAATGGCTCTAATATGTGGTTGAAAATTTGAATCGGTGAAAAGATTTTGAATATATTTCAATGCTTCACTCTTTTGACTTCTAATTGCATTCTGGTCCTATGTGATCTTCAATCACCATTTTATGGTTTGAATCAACTATGGCTATTTGTAATAGGTCCCAGAGCATTGGAAATCCTCATTTTTTGCCTTTTTTGCTTTTTTGTTCTAATTTCACTTCCAATCATCAATTTTTACCTAACAAACAAAATTTACAAAAGATTAGACCATAATTAATCGTAAGAACTTCTAAATGTGTGTATTCAAAGGCCGCATATAAGTGCATAAATATCCACATGGATTGCCACATATACAAACATTAGTTTCTATAGCAATAGCACTAACAAAGTGATCTACTTGAAGTTAAGTTACCTGATTGTTGCAAATTAAAGTTTAGGGACATAATCACAGTTGTAATGAAAGTTTGGGGACGACCAGTACAATTAGTCCTTCATAAAACGATCCTAGATAAGATTAATTTATGAGATTGTGTTCATATCCGTTGATAATATAATCATTCATTAAAAAAAAAAGATGAAAGAAATGCTATAATAGGTTAATCGTTGGTCAATCACATCAACTACACTATTTCTTCGTTGAAGAGGGCTAGTTGATGCAAACATAACTCGATTTCTTCATATAATTACCTTATGTGGCGAGGATACTACGCCCCTTTATGGTTTGGATAAAAAAATTAGATTTTTAGTGAATTTAGATAAAAGATAATGAAATGTGGTTGAAAAATTGATAAAAATTACGAATTTCATAAAAAATATGATTAAAAATGTGTTTTACAAAAATTAAAACCAAATGGGCTACAACTAACATGACTAACCTATTTCATAGTAAGCATGCTTAGATATGAATGCATGTCCAATAAATATTTGCTTTGCAAGAGAAACTAACACAACGATCATACTACTTGTACATGGCTAACAAAAAGTGGACCTAATAGTGGCACCCAAAATTAGTCACATAAGCGTGAGAAAATTGTTGTCGTCGTTTTGGTTCTGCTGGTTAGTATCTATAGTTTTTTTTTAATTACATTGTTCCAACGTGCATATACTTTTAGAATGCGATTGTGAGCGATAGAATAAAGATTTTTTTTGGTGAATATGATATATTTTTATATTGTGATTCACATTATTTGTATCCAAGTCAACATGTTCGTAAAATAGCGTAAGTTTCTTATATTTGGGGAGAACTTGAACATTAATTTTAATTGCATATAGTGTTACTTGAGTTTTATTAAAATTAGACCTCATGATGCAAAAAAAAAAAAAACTATATTATCTAATTGGTAACGATGTCTTGGAAAAAAAGAAACTTTTTGGTTCCAAAGTAAAAGAAAAAAAGAAAAAGGAAAAAGTGTACATTTGGAGGAAGAAGAAATGAAAAAAAAATTGGGGGAAAAAAAAAACCGACCTGCGCTCACGGACTCTCCGTCTTGTACGGAGAGAGAGGGGGGATTTTTTTCTTTTTAAATGAATGAGTAAATTGAATGATAATAAATGATCGAAATTGAACCCACTCTTATGATAGTGGATTCTGAAAGTTCAATTTATTGATGATAAAATTTTAGAAATTAATAAAAATCCTCCAATATTCAACATTTCTGTGAAGGAATTGAATATAATGAAATTAAAATAGCAAAAATCATTCAAGGAATTTTTTGGCTTCCTAACCACTACCAATTTGCTTTAATTATGAGATCAATGGCAACATCATGGAAATAAAGCAACTCATATAATTCTAAAAGCCAAGTAAAACACACATTCTCACACAAAATGCGTGAGAAGAACTTCAATTGATGAAGACAGAAATAAAACTAGAGAATATTATACTATAAAAAAAACAGAGCAACCCATAAAGACAATGAAGAACAAAACTCATCATATATACTCAGCAATAATTTCATATTAAGATTAATGAGATGTGAAAGCGGTGACATTATTATTGATACATAAAAGGCAACGCCATTCTCGTCGACGTTCGGTTTCTTTATGAGATTGATCGATGAAATTAGGGATTGGAAAGAAAACCTAGCGGAAGAAATGAATAGATTTTGGTCGGCAACCAGACAACCGTCGAGAAGAAGTCACGCCTATATGACGTCAGCATTGCGTTATGATAACGCCTTAAAAACAGTAAAAAACTTCGCTCTTTTAGATATTGTAATGATTTAATTTACAAATTGTAATAAATACTACAAAATTATTATTTGTACGTGTATTTTATGTTATTAATTAACAATCACATTTAATTAATTAATATTAATTAAAATTTCACATTCAGTGATACAGTTCATTATTCACGTCCATGTGTGTTAATTAGAATCCAATTCCACTTAATTGTAATTCTAACACTCACATCCAAGTATGCACTTCACCATTTCGTGCATGTATAATAATCAACATTTATTTTCAAAAGTTTGCATATCTCTTTTATTTAGATCAAAAGGGTAAATGCATGGTCAAATATTACTTTCAGCACTTATAAAATATTTCAGAATAACGTTTTCAACTTTGATTAGTCATTAGAAACATCCTTTACCCCTCATAAGTAACATAAATCTCATATTTCAATATACATTGAAACAATCGTGCATGGTTTCTACTCAATTAACTACCAAAAATCGTTCTTTGCAACTTCTACACAAGCAAAGGCAGAAGAAGAGGTGTTTCACGCAAGTCCCATTACAGCACAATTTGCAACTGAGAACAAAATGCAAGTTTAGGGGTGTGTTTGAGCCACATTATTTGGGAAGAGCGTATTCTAAAGAAACATCCACCGTATACTCTAATAAAACTACACGTGCATTCTTACTAAAATTTTAAATTGCAAAATTACCCCCAACTTAAAATTCATAAGAAATGAATTCGTAGGTACAAAATAACAACTGATATAAAATATTATTTTAATGATTTTTTTTTTTTTAAGTAGAAGATAGCAATTAAAATTTTTATTTATTTTTTACAATGTTGAAAAATCAATATTTTATCTACATGTTAAAGTCAATTTTCATTATTTGATGTTACAGTTAAAAGTTAGAGACACAAATGCTTCGGTTTTATGAGTGGTGAAATTCCCATCCAATATATCCCACATCGAACTCAAAGGAAACGTGGGAGAGAGCTGCGTATTATAAAATAACTGGGCCAAAGCTGAATTAAGCATACCTTTCTCGGCCTTTTGGCTAAGATCAAGTGTAGTATCTGTTCTTATCAGTTTAATATCTGATATGTGGGTCATCGGCCCACACGATATTAAATTAATTTTTTAAGGGGGAAGGCCCATCAAGGTAGCTTGCTGCCTGGGCCTTCGAGCGTCGCCCATGCGTTGCACTACTGCACGGGCCTGGCGCACCCCACCAAATCTAGTCCAAAATTACTGACTGATCCTTTAGCTGAAGTTAATGGGCTGACAAATCTTGTTAGCGTGAAAATAGACACTTATGTTTTGTCTACTCTTTTTTAACCTTTTTCCCTAAAGGAAGAAGAGGAAATCAAAAACTTAAAACTTAAAAAAAATAATTATATATAAAGAAATTGTATTTTTAGATGAAACATGATAAATCATTGATTTTTGTAATTTTTTTTATTCATTAAACTACTAATTTTGCAATTAATCCAATTAAAATTAAAAATATAGTCATTATTGGATCTCACTCGTCTAATGAAAGTCAACAATAACGGTTAATTTTTCAATTTTGATCCGATTTGAATCTAACGAACGGGCCCTAAAAATGCATGCTTAATTTTTATTCATTGAACTACCTTATATAATTATAGATGATAATTTCCATTTATCTCTCTAACAATGTTGGGGAAAAGAAATCAAATGATGTTTTTGCAATATTTTCCAACATTCCTAACTTACTAAAATTTATTTTCTATTTTTTTTTTCAATTTATACTTTTGAAGGAAATGAAGGCCATTAATTTTATAAAACATTCTTCACCATCTTTTAAGGAAATAAATTTAATAAAATATCATCCACTTTTAATAATTAATTTTTTAAAGAACAATGAAATAGTTAAAAACTAGACCAACAAAAAATGAAAACTAATAATCACATACTCTCATAAAGAAGTGTTCAGTACCCTCAATTCCCCATGCTGGATACCCTACAAAATTTGGTTCAAATGTTCAATCACATTAAAGCGCACACGCATCTTTTCTTCATGTTTTTGCCATAAGAATGATCCTATGATTTTTAGGCTTTATATCCGTCGACAGCAAAGTTTCGTGTAGCAAAGCAGCCAAACGAATGCCATCGATTTTGGATTTTGCTATTATTTGACAACCCAAACGGAGACCTGCAGAGTATCGTCGAATACACATTTAAATAACTGGAGAGGCTCGAGAAAAAATGATCGAATTACTACTCCATTACAAATATGTAGGTGGGTAAAATTTCTTCCAAAAATTCATCTGAAAAGAAGAGAAATTTAGTATGAACTGCAGAATGGAATCAGCAGTTTCTTAACATCAATTATAATTAAAAGAGAACGATTTAAAACATATTTTATTATTTATTGATCAAAGTAGGAAATAAATAGTTCCCAATCAGTTAAGACTTGAGAATTACTTTCTTAATATAAAAGTCGGCAAAAATTAATATTTCCAAAAATGGTTTGTAAACAAAAAGTGACTTGAAAAAGTAACTTTTAATTTTTTTTAAGCTTAACCGAACATGTTTAATATTTACCTTCAAGCTCTACATCATTCTCGTGTGCAGCTTCTAACATCGACGTTCCAACAGGGACCTTGATATGCTTCTCTTCTCCATCCTTTTCTACAAATGTTACTGATATTCTGCAGTCCAAAAGGAAAGCATATAAGAAGAACAGTTGGAAATTCTGCTCCTCTTCTCACGTGTTTGCTCCATCCATACCTCAAGATTCAAAAATATACTGAAGAACCTAACTACATAGACTTGCAAGTGGTTTCAACGAAAACTGATGAATCATCTATTGACAGTCAGGTTTTACCCTCGGTTATTTCCCTTTGTGCTACAACTCCATCTAGGTTTTACCCAGTTCAGGTTCTTTGATTTTTATTTTTTTTCAGCATGGCCATGCCAAGCACATACCCTATGAACTGTTTTCAGAACTTGTCTATCCAATGGGAAGAAAGAAAAGCTAAAAAAAAAAAAAAACAAAGACGTACATAGGAAGACACACTTAGTGCTTGCTTTTGCTTTTCTTCACTGCCTTCATCTGCATTCTTCTCAGTTGCAGTGTAAAATGGTTCGTGCCTCTGAAAACAGGAGAGATGAAGGTTATCCACAAGAGCAGCTGAAAAGATATCAGAGCAACTCCCCTCCCAGTCTAATTTTTTGGTTGTGGATCAGGGAGTGATAAAACAAAGAATTAAGCTAAAATGACATACTAATTACTTCTATACTCTTAACCCCTGTCATTGTTATCTCTTTAGTCTTTTCAAATTAAATAGTGAGAACGCGTATATGTGTATGGCATGTTAGCATACTTCTTTTGTTCATACAACGTGCCTTCTTGTCAAATATAAGGAATTTGCTAAAGGTACCCGGGCGTTTACACGCCCGGGTACCCGACCCCACCACCCCCCTCACAATGAGGGGGGCCCGGGTGAATTAAATAATGGGGCGGGTTCCCCCATTGTGAGTGGGGGGCGTGGGGTCGGGTAATGCTACAGGTAACCCAGCAGGGTCCTGTAGCATTACTCCAAATATAAAGGGCATTAAAGCTCTCACTGCAGGCCCTTTCATTAATATAGTCCTTAGAACAGAAATTACAGGTCCAGGGCCTCTCCCACCTACATTCCCATTTTTGTTATATTTGATGCATTAAGACCTGTTCTGTGAACTTAAAAATATATAACTTAATCATGTGGAAGAATGTACCAGATCAGAATTGACAGTTAAAAGCATATCTTTGTCTGTCATGTCATTTTGGCAATATGATTGCAGCAACTAATTAGCATAATATTGGAGTTTTAAAGATCAATATGATTTCTGCACCTATTAGCATAATTTGAGTTGTGATGATATACTAACCAGGGATTGCAAATAATGATTATGAATCAGAGAAAGGTATGGTGTCCTTGGCGTAAAAGATAGAGCTACAACGCGACAGAAGGCAATAAGCACAGTTGAGGGAATAAAGCTTCCTCAACTAAAAAGCTCAGCTTTAACTACGGTTGAAAATATCATGAATAGATCTTGCCTTTCTGCAGAAAGGTAGTGGGAAAAATCAATTTCACATTTTGCCATCTTTAGGAATGTTACAAGAAATAATTATCTGAAGGGATACCAGGAAAGCGTATTTCTCCCTAAAGCTTCTCCCCTTCTTTCTCACTGCCATTGTCTCATTCATTAAGAGAAACCAACACATCTAAAAACCTACCCCACACATAGGGGCGGACCCAGGATATTTGTCGAACACGATATTCATTTCTCATTTGTTCTGACTGCTTGAAGAAAACCGTTTGAATGTGTTGTTTTTGATTCATTAAAGATTCACACTTAATGTGAACTTGATTATGTGAACTATTATGCTTTCCAACATGAGTACCAAGCCTCTTTTTATCTTTCCAATACATAAATCCTTCACCAACAAATGAGTCGCCTCCACCTTGTTTCCCGCTACTTGTTTTAAAAAGATAACAATACAAGCAAAAAGCTGCCTCTTTTGCCACGCTATACTCCAACCAATCTTCAAACTCGTTAAACCAAGAAAGATTAAATCGTCTAGATTCTTTTTCTCGAAATTGTCTTTTCTTAAATTCATGGTTAAACGGCTGACAAGAACCATTTTGCATATATGCTCTCCGAACTTGATCTCTAATGTTAGAACTGTAATTCAAGATTGGAATCCTTAATCCAGGATCGGTGGGAAGTTGTGTAACATCAAAATCGTCTCCATTTGACGTCTCTTCATTAACATTTTCCGCAACCTCAAGAGCTTTTTTTTTTTTATAAAATCTTTCCATAACTGACTATAATAAATAGGAATTGGAATGTAAATAAACAAAATAAAAGAAAATTCAACAGAAAATAAATAGTCAGTGACTCAGTTAGTGGACATGGACCACGTGGTTACCACTTACCATTTACCAATAGAAATTCAATAACATCCAAACTCAAAAATTTACTTGTGGTCCCGTGGATAGCTTTTCTTATTCCTATAAATCTTATTTCCTCAAAATTTCCTAAATCCTAATCAATAGCATAATTAGCATTAGGATAGCACTATAGCAGCCAAACTCTATAGACTTTTAACATTTTACTCAAGTTTACTTGCAAGAATAAAAGAGAAATAAGGCTAGAAAACACAAGAAACACATTTCTAAAGCCTTAAGAGTGGGCAATCTCCATCTGTCAAGCCCCAACAAGATTGTTTTCTCAAATTTACGTTTTAAGCAAAGTAAGCCTACACTCTACACTCTACAGCAGAGCAGCCAGACGCCGCTGGAGTCGGAGAATCGGATTATCGGAGTCTGGAGTTTGGACTTTGGATAACCAGGGGGCAGGGGCGGACAACAGGCAAAAATTACTAGCAGAAATTACCAGCAGAAATTATTTGCATACCATTCCAACTTCCAATTACTAGCAGAAATTTTGAATATTGAAATTGAATATCAATAAGCAATAGAAAACTTACTCACCTTAACGGCTTAACCTGCTGACTTGGTAGCCGTCCGGGGCGTCGCGTGCGAGGAGCAGTGACGATGCGAGTCCGGAGTCTGCGACGTGGGTTGCGCCATTGCGGGGATGTCGGTCGCCGGATGCAGCAGCAGCAGCCAGTAGCCAACAGGTTCTCAATTTTTGGTTTCTATCAAAGCTAAAACGAACATTGATAGCATTCCTTTGTATCTGTCACTTTGGTCGGGACTGAATTCCCCGCTAGTGTAGCCTTTTTGCACAACTTTCTGAGCATAACATAAGTGATATAGAAATTTCCAATTCTCAATAAGTAAACAAAAATTTATACCAAAAATATAAAGAACATACCTTTTACCAGACTCCTGATTGCATGAGCTCCTAGCCGAAAAAATTTAGAAATGAACATAATCCTCCCAACCTGCAGCCTCAACATGCCAAAAGAGGGGGAGGGGCAACTAATGAGTAAGGCAGAAAAAGCCACCTTAGTCAAGCATTAATTGTTCAAACTCTACTCTGCAATTTTTTGGCTCACACTTAACCTCATGAATAATTAAATGTGCAATATTCACAGAGAAACCCCATTCTATTTTACATAATTACAATGGTATATCTTATATTTTTCAAGCTCATACGAGCTAAAAGTGATACCAAGCATCAAATAAGACTCATATCACAAGCTAAAAATAGGCTAAATTGATTCAAACACACTTTAAACTCGAGCTCGATTCTTAATCTAAACAAATGAACCAAAATTAAGCAGATGTTTTTGAACAACTTACTTCGCATAATTTAAAGATCATAACTTTTACTTGCAAATACAATTCTCATTCAGTTCTTTCAACAGCAAACTGGTTAGTAATTTGACTCCTGTAGATAAAAATAAAATGAATTAACCCTATGAAAACCTCAACGTGCATTTTTCAGAAAATAGAAAATAATCAAAAAAATCAGATTTAAAAAAAAAAAAACAAAGAAGTTACCCGAAATCACAGGTGCTACAGGAAAATCGAAGACGCTCGACCGTTCGACGCCGTCGTGCGGAAAATTGATCGGTAGGGGAGAGAGAGAGAGAGATCCAGTAAATTCCTCGTAGAAAAATTAGTGAACTTGTCTTGTTTCCTATTTTACAGTCTAATGGAACATTTCAAAGTAGGACACACATTATTTTCTCACGTGACAATTTAATCCTATGTGATTCAATCTGTCTATTTAATATTCTAGGCTAACATGACAAATTGACAAGGACAAGTTAAAGTTAGGTCCAAATGTAAGCTCAATCAGGCACTACTCCAACATTCCAATTTCGACGCGTTTATTCTGTTCATGATTGACTTCATTACAAGATATTATGGACGTGTTCGATGGAAATTAAAATTGAAAATATACATCACTAAAATCTCGTGGATAATCACAATAAAAAAGCTAGCTCGACACGTGAATGTTTACTCAAGTAAGTAACCTAACATAAAAAAAGTTCTATCCAGCCTGCAACCAAATGGCTATCTGATAAGGACAAGACCAACTAGTCTACATGTTCATTCACATAATGATGTCAAGAATGCACACACACCCACTTGTTACCAAAAGTCTTTCGCTTTACATTTTCAAAAGCTCTTCTGTTGAGATAACATTTACAATCTGTTTGAATCTCATTTGTCCAAAAGAATAAAGTTAAATACATACAACTTGGTGTACATCCCCATCACAATAGTGAGGGACCGCTTGTTACCAAAAGTCTTTCGCTTTAGCCTTTACATTTTCAAAAGCTCTTTCGCTGAGATAACATTTACAATCTGTATGAGCCTCATTCGTTCAAAAGAATAAAGTTAAATGTCCACTAAATTTGACAACTTGGTGTACATCTTCCTCACAATAGTGGGTGGCTACTTCCAAAAATAGTGAGCCCCAACTATTGTGAAGGGCCGTCAAACTAGATATACAAAATATATTTTGGAATAGTATTATGAAGAAAAATATGTGGTTAAAAAATAAGGAATTTTTTAATTTACATGTAATATTACTTTATTGAATAATGTGCAGTTGAAAATAAAAGACCAAAAAATATTTTTTTTAAAAATAATGGGAACCAAAAAAGGACTTAGTAAGGGCCACACGCTCTTATAAGCAACAAATTCCCCTTGTTAATTATAATTACACATCGACAATAACGAATACAAATGAGACTACACTTGGTTTTACTTGAAAGAAAATTGAAATGAGCTTTTGAGATAAAAAGTTATTTTTTGACTCATTTGATTAATTTCATAAAAGTATCCGATTCAAAAGTTCTTAGAAATTTGTCCATCATGACTTCCTCTTAAAACTCTTTTGAAATAGGAAATTCTTAAAAATTTAATTTTTAAGCATCAATTAAGATAATTTTGAAGATTTTTTTTCTACAAGAAGAAAAAGTCATGTCAAACATGTCTTCAAAGTTTAATACTTAAAAGAAATAAGGGAAAATCAATTGCAATCATGCTACATATACATCTTTTTTTACATCATTTTTTTAGATTGTACCATTTATCGACACATGATTGGACAGATTAAAAAAAATAACCTTTTCAACAAACACTTTTTGAACTCTCGCATAATGTCAAACAAGATGTAATACATATAATGTATACTGAGCATAATTTACTTAATTAATGGTAGAAATTAAATTATTGGTTGACTTTCTGTGGAGGCTCACATGGAACTGAATACATGTGATTACAACTCGGTGGGTACCCCGATTCTGATCACAACAATAAACCCATTATTCATGCGCCGTCTTATCAGTACGGCCATATACGGACAATAATTTACCTCTTCAGCCGGTTGTCAGTCACTTTCCTTACATTTCAACGCGCTTCTCTTCTGCAGTTTTCTCCCATAACTAAGGCCCTGTTTGGACTTATCTCAATAAATGATGTCATTGTTTGGTTTCATTATTTTCAAAATACACTTCTCCCTCTCTCTTATTTTCAACTACACATTTTTTAAATAAAATAATATTACACTTAAATCCAAAAAATTTCCTTATTTTTTAACCATACATTCTCCATTAAAATAATATTTCGAAATGCATTTTGGGCAAAATATGAAGCTCAAACAAACTCGATAATACGTTTGAATAATTGTTTTGAAATTAAGTTGTGCATTTTTTTTTTCGCAATAAAACATAGAAATGTTATTTTTAATCACTTTATTCATTAATACATTTAGCCCATTTTGATTTTGATTAAAAAAAATTAGTATATTTTAATAAAAATTTATAAATACATGGTTGAAAAAATAATAAAAGTTCTAAATTTCATGAAATGTATAATTAATATTAATTGTTTAATTTGACTTAAATTTTTATCATCGTTTTTAGTTAGACCAAACAAAGAGTTAAAACATATTCTACCCACGATATTTTAGTCATTTTTTGTGACACTTCAACGATACTCTAATCAAATTAAATTTCGTTGCATTAGAATTTTATTCAGAGCAAGAAAATTAGAGCATAATAGAGGAAAAATTCTCGCAATCACTTTATTTTTATTTTTTTAATATGAAGAGGTTAAGATGAACAATTGAACATAAGAGAGGTGAATGTGTCAACAAATGATAATGACAATGTTTTACAATAAAAAGTGTGTTTGATGTACATTTTTTAGAAAAGAACGTAATTTTTTGTGATGTGATAGTGAATATGTGATTGAAAAAGAAGGAAAAATTATCGATGGATGAGAAATATTATTTTATTAAAGAATGTGTGGTTAAAATTGAGTAAAAAAATGAAAATGAAAATGAGAATATGGCTCAAACAGAAGCAAATTAAAGAAGTATTTTAAAGCATTCTTGAGAAGGTTCTATTTCCTACAAACATTATAATTATTTTTAGTATTTTTTTGTCTACAATTATATCTCGAAAGAATTGTCGCTATGGTACCAAATCTTTCGAAAATGTTGCACCTAGAGTCCAATCTGACGGAGTCTGTCAATTGAGTCGTCACTTGGCCTCTAAAATAGAAAAAAAAATGATAATTTTGATCGATTAAGACAAGGGCATTTTCATGAGATTATATTTCCCGTTTTTAAAAATGTAATATGACGAAAATGTCTAATCTAGTTGATCAAAATTATCATTTTTTTCTATTTTTGAGGTCAATGAAGGCTTAATTGACGGAATCCGTCAGATTGAACATTGGGAGCAAATTTCCAAATGGTTTGATATCGTGGCGACACAAATGAAATGAAAGGTTATGGTCAAATTTAAAACAAAATGAAAAGTTTGATACCATAACCGCAGTTCTCCCTTATATCTACTTAACTTATTTTTGTCCCTTATTTTAAATGAATAAGTCACTATTTTTGAAATGGATTCCTGTACTAAGCACCTTTATTACGTTCTACATTGATTGATAAAAATATCTACCATAGCTTCAGTTTGGTGTGAATTAAAATAATTTTTAATAAAATTTGATAAAATTAATAAAATATAAAATTATAAATCTCATAAAACATATAATTAAAAATAATTATGAATTTTAGTTCAAATTAAAATCTAATTTTTAGCCCCTGTTTGAGCCGCATTATTTTTTTCATTCTTATTCTTCTACTCATTTTCAACCATATATTTTTCAATAAAAAATATTTTTCATCACAATAATAAATTTTTCTTCTTTTTCGACCACATATTCCCATCACGTCAATCAAAAAAATGCATTTTGGAGCAAAAATATGCACCAAACAGGGTTTAATATCTGGAACAGCTAAATGTGGGCGAAGTGGGAACATTCTTGGACAATTTCCAAAATAGAAAATATTGTCCGAATTTACATCACGTTGACATCAGCAAAACGCAATGTACTTCAAATCTTGAAGGCGTGTACTAAACGCGCCACTATCCGCGACCGGCCCAAATGTCATAAAGTGGGAAAGGTAGAAAACTAGTTCAACGGTTACAACACGGCGTCATTATCGCTCAAAAAAAAAAAAAATCTACGCCAAACAGTGCCTTAAAACCTCTCGTCTCTTTTATATATCTTATATTATATTTTCTCTGCTTTTTGTCTCCCAGTTCACATATCAAAAATAATATTCCACAAAAATAAAGAAAACCCATTTGACCCTGTACTCCGATCTTCACGCACAGAAATTTTCTTGAGTTTTTTCCTTTCTGGTTGAGATTATGAAGTTGAAGAACAGAGCTCTCTACTGTACTTTCTGTACAGTTCTTGCTGTTTTATTGAATTGTCCTGCGGTGTTTGCAGGTGATATAGTTCACCAAGATGATATCGCTCCAGCAAGACGTGGTTGCAATAACAACTTTGTGCTGGTAAAATCCATTCTTTTATCTTTCTTTTTTTTCCGATGTTGGAATATTCCACCTTTTAATTGCATATTGATATGAATTTTATATGGTTGTATATAGTTCATTTTGACAATTTTCTTGATGTTTGGAGATGATCGTCTATGGAAACAATAGGGTAAAAGATTTTAAGTTCTTTACCTTTTTTCTAGATTGTTTTGGAGGATTTTGAGCATGTACTAAGCTTATAATTAAGGAAAAATTGCTTTTATTTCTGATTTGTTTGAATAACCTTTTTTTTTTTTTTTAGCTTATTTCAACTAAAAAATGTCTCTAATTCTGAAATTAACTCTTTATTTGCTTTGAAAACCCAATTCAATCAATAAGAAGATTATTGATTTTAAACTTATTTAATTATAAGAAAACTCTTAAGCTACCAAACATGATCATATAGTCATTTGTTCCTCCTCCTCTTTTTTCTTCTTCTTTTGGTCTAATCCTATTTCGTATAAGGTTTTTCATAGAGTATGGGGTTTCTTAATATGTTTATATTTTCACTGTCTTGTGGTTGTCATAATTGTTTGAGAAAGAGGGATAACGATTGCTATGATTACCCTTTATGACCTTATGATTTAATATATTTTGATCTGCTTGGTGCCATTATAGCTCTTGATGAAGCTAATAGTATATTTCCAAGCTTCTATTATTTAAATTTTTTCTCAAATTGAGTTCAACTTTCGTGGTTTCTATATTAAATATGGATTTCAACCGGCATTTTACTTACAATCTCTTCTTTTAATTTACCACTTAAATTGGACTTCAATTTGATTTCTTAGAATTTTCAGCAGGTTGCTTTTGTAGGAATTATTGATTGCTTAGAAAGAGATTTTATCTTTGAAATATTGGAATTAAGTACTTACTGCTTTCATGAATAGTTTGCTAGTTGTTCATTACTCTTTCACCTTTTTTTTTTTTTTTTCAAATTTTTATAATTGTAGCTCCAGTACAGTCATAAAGTAAAACACGTCGTTTAACTTTTCCAAAATAATAATAATAATAAATAAATTGATAGGCATGCATTTTTAAGTGAGCGCGAGATCCACTGTAAACAGAGTACTGGATGCACTTGGTTCATTAAACTAAACTTACGAAATATAATTAATTTTTATTATGCTGTCAATTATCTTGATGACTTTTATCCTTGTTTATGACAGTTTTAAGTTTGTATGCATTTATCTGTGTTATTGAAGCTAAAATTCCTTATGGTGGAATAGGTTAAAATACCAATTTGGATAAATGGTAAAGAAGTAATGCAGTTTGTCGGTGTCGGAGCTCGGTTTGGTCCCACCTTGGAAGCAAAAGAGAAACGCGCCAACCAGTCTAGAGTTGCTCTCGCAGATCCTCCTGATTGTTGTACAAAACCCCGGAATAAGGTTTTCATTTTTCCTGGACAGACAGTTTATTGTGGTCAAGACTACATGCCTTCCCCATGGGAAGTATACCCTTCTGATCGAAAAGCACTAAGAGCGTGCTTGGCTTAGCTTAGAAAAATTAAAAGTATAAGTAACTTTTTGATTCTAAGCGTGTCTGGAATTGTTAACTTAAAAAATTATTTTATTGTGAAGGAAACTCTTTTAACTTATTTATTTCCAATTTTGACCAATTAAAAAAATTATTAATTTTGAAACTTGTTTACTTATAAGTGAATTTACTTAGAAGGGAACTTCTTAAGCATACCTAAACATGCTCCTGGCTTAGTAATACCTGAGTTCATATACCGTTTACACTTTTGTAGCTCACAGGTGAGGTTATCTTGGTTCATCGGGGTAATTGCAGTTTCACTACCAAAGCAAATGTAGCAGAAGTTGCTGGTGCTTCAGCAATACTTATTGTGAACAACCGCACAGGTTATAGATCCATACTACTTTTGCCAATGTACTCTTGCCAATAAAGATGATCTCAGTACAACTATATGAAATATAATTTACATAATTGCATACGATGTCGGTGAACTTCCTTATTCAAAACTCATAAAATTATCTTCTTAATCCGTGAATTCACAATCCAACTAAAGATAATTATAGGCGGACCCTGGTCTAGAACCAGTTGCTCTAATAACCACTGAATTGTGAATGTGTGATGATATTGAAGCATTTGTTGTGTCGTAATTTAGAGCTGACATGGCCTACTTTGTGGTGGGGTTAATTCTTTAGAACTATTCAAGATGGTTTGTGAAGCCAACGAAACTGATGTGGACATTAAGATACCTGCTGTCATGATCCCACAAGATGCTGGTGCTAGCTTGGTACAAAGTATCAGGAATGACTTTCATGGTAAGATTACTCGGCATGGTTTAACATTGTCAAAGATGAAAAATAGTTTTATTATTATTATTATTATTATTATTATTATTTTTTTTTTTTTGACATATATTTTGATGCTCTAGCTGCTAGATCTAGGCATTATTAGCATGTTTGATAATAAGGATTGGATATCACTGTATAGAACTTGCAGAATTAAGGAAGAAAGAAATTGAGATTTATCGATTAGAGTCCAATATTGTCTAATGCTGTGTACCAAACACATGCTTCAGCTTTTGTCAATATGGGGTTTCTTTCTCTGAGCTGTTGCTTAAGGACTTACCTTTCTTTTTAGTTTCTGTTCAACTGTACTCTCCACATCGACCAGCGGTGGATGTAGCTGAGGTTTTTCTATGGCTAATGGCTGTTGGTACCATTTTATGCGCATCTTATTGGTCTGCATCCACTGCAAGAGAAGCAGCTATTGAGCAGGACAAGCTCTTAAAGGTTGCTCATTATAAACATAGTTTTTCTATTTGATTAAGGTTCTGCTGATTACAGTCAATATTCGGTTCCTTTGATCACGCACTTGATATATTTTGGTTGACTGTGCAGGATATTTCCGATGAATATCTCAGCAAGGAAAACAATCGCTCTAGTGGTTTTGTGGACATCAACATGACATCAGCAATTTTCTTTGTCTTGATTGCTTCCTGTTTCTTGGTTATGCTCTACAAATTGATGTCTTTCTGGTTCATTGAGGTTCTGGTGGTTCTATTTTGCATAGGTGGTATAGAGGTACACAATCTTAGATTACACAAGTTCTCTAAGAAAATATCTTATCAGTGGAAAGTTTTCATTATTTTTTGAAAGAAATAAGTTCATGGCCTTATATTTCATCTAAATATAGCTGGAAAGAGCGTCGCAAAAAAAAAAAAAAAAAAAAAAAAGGCGGGGGGGGGGGGGGGGGGGGGGGGGGGGGGGGTGTGGGGGATTGATAAATGCACAAACAAAGAGGGAGAGAGAAATATTTTTTCCTTAATCGTATTATGCATGACTAGTAAGATGTATGCGTCAGAAATGGTCAGAGATGGATTTACTTATGGCAGATAGAATTTTGCCCTGAATGCTGAATCTTTTGCCTTGTGCTTACAGGGTCTACAAACTTGTTTGGTGGCACTATTATCATGGTATGTATTCTTGATTTTTCTTCAAATCATGGCTATCTCAATTATTCCTATTCTCACATGGAGAGAGCCTTTTTTGTTGCCCTGGGAGGCAACAAATAAAACAGGTCAATTAGTTAGGAAGGGAAAATTGGAGGGAACTGCATTTTCTCCTGCTCATTTTACAGAAAATTGGGGGGAACATGAGAAATGTTTCTTCATCTTTTCTCCTTCCGTCTAGGATAATATTTTACCGGTCATTTTTTCCCTTCTCATTCTGAAGATTGCTTTCCTTCCTTTCAGCACATACTAGGAATTGTTGAGGAATGAAAAAGGTTAGGTGTTATCAACATAGTGGGTAATCCTAAGATTCAACGACCCAAAATAATTGCTACTACTATTGGTAATTTGGTACAATTATGTAGTTAATGATTTTAATATTCAAGTATCAAACCATGGATCCATTAGTTCTAGATCTCCATTGAAGCCTTTGATTTTCAACTTGTCTCATTATGTGAGCTCCAGATTGCGGCAAAACTGGTTTAGGAAATCTTATCAAAACCTGATGCTAGTAGACGCATGAAAAAATGGTCTCAGTTTGTATCTTTTTCTACTTATTCATATTGAACGCTAATAAGTTCCCTTTTTTCGTCATTACAAATACAAGCAAATCAGAGGGAGTAAGTTTATTTTACTTCTCCTTTAAAACTGTTAGTGTCTTCATTCCCACGTTCAATTTCTTACAACCAAATTCATAATTGTAGGGAATTTATTGAAGTTCTTTTTGTTATTATTTTGTTCTCTCTTTCCGGGGCCATTTTTATACTTTTTTGGGAGGGATGCCTGCTGATAGTTAGTGTCTTGAATATGTTCTCAATTGTAATTAACATAAAAGATTTCTTCTGGATGATTTTGCTTTTGGAACAAAGAGAGATATATGATGCTATTTTTCTTTGTAGATTCCTTGTGTGATTTGGTTTTTCAAACGCATGGGTTAACAACAGTTCAATATAGTTTCAGATGGTTTGAACCTGCTGCAGAGTCATTTGTTAAAGTACCTTTCCTGGGAGCTGTATCATATTTGACACTTGCCGTTTCTCCTTTCTGCATAGCATTTGCTGTAGTATGGGCAGTTTTCCGCCGTGTCTCCTTCGCTTGGATTGGCCAAGATATCCTTGTAAGAATGAATATTCCGTAGCCCTTATATTTGTTTATCAATAAATAGAGGCATCACTTCAAACCTTACTCATTTCCAATTTTGATGAATAAAAAGGAATTAATTATTTTAGAACAAACTTATTTAATTATAAATGAACTTATTAAGCTTAGCCAAACATGCTCGTAAAGTGAGAAAGACGCGGTTCTTCTCTCATTTCCTTGCGTGAATTGTGCAATATGTAGATGCGAAGATGTTCAGACTATCTATATAGATGCACAATCCTCCCCTGATTATGAAGTTATTTGCAAAGGCATTTTGTTACATCTTACATTAACTCAACTTTCCATAAAACGAAGTGTGCCAGTTAAGTTCTACAGCTATTTTTAATGATATAGAATTTACTCTAATATTGCAACTTCCACACTATTTTTCTCTTTCTAATCGTTTGTGTAGATGCCGATGACTGTAAAATGAAGAGTTTGATTTGTCTTTAAATATGCATGTTGATGTTGCTAATGCATGCCATTTAATTCTTCCTTCCATTTTCTTCTTTGAACCAGGGAATCGCGTTGATAATCACAGTTCTTCAAGTCGTACGAGTTCCCAATCTCAAGGTTGTTATTGGAACTTATTTTATTTGATAAATTCTTGTTGCTTCTAGTCTCAACCATTTATTAAAATGCTTAAGTTGATAGTATGCAATACCGTCAACCAATCCCATTCAAGCAGCGTAGTTCTCTTTTGTTATATAAGTCTCTCATTTTCCAAATTATTTGCACTATAAAACATTAAACAGCACACAAGTTTCTTCTCAATGAACTCGCTGACTGTGATTTTGAATTGAGAATCTGGTTTTGACTTGTGACTTCCCATAGAGATTTTGTCCTTGTATTGTCCTTAAAACTACCGATTGTTGGGAAACGGAAAAAAAATATTCCCGAAAGAAGCTTCTGTGGACATTTTAGATCAGTAGTAAACCACCACTTGACCAAATAAAAAAGAAATAAAGTTAGAACAACATAAATTTGAGATAGAAAGGAAAGAAAAATTTAAAAAGAAAAACACAAATTTAAAGTTTTTGCAGTTTACAGGAATGTCAGGGAAACTTATTGTTGGGGCACAAGGAGCCAACACTTCTATGCGTATCATTGCATAATATATTGGTGTTTAATGCCTTATAGAATAAACCATGTGTTCAAGGAGTGTGTAATTCAAAAAGAATTGGAATAAATGCTCATGTTGAACAGATGAAAAAATTACTTGGGAAATACGCATAAATGCCACTCCTAACAAAGAATAAAAGCAAAAATGGAAAATGCAAGGCTCAATCTAAGTATAATACGAGCTTAAATGTTATCTGTAGAAAGATGCAGTCACATTTCAACATTATAAGAATGTTTATTGCTTAGGCTTTAATATAAGATCAAACATCCGAAATTTCCTTCAAACATAATGGGGGAGACTCTTTGATAGACATGATACGTTGACAATAAATGCATATGTACACAGTACTGTACAAGACTGGATAGTAAACAAAAATAAGTTAAGATGTTCATAGTACTCTCAAGTCACATTTATTAATACTTACCAAACATGCTGCAATACTAAAACATGATCTCACATTTTGTTCGGCATGCTCAGGTGGGAACGGTTCTACTCAGTTGTGCATTCTTGTACGACATTTTTTGGGTGTTTGTTTCCAAATGGTTGTTCAAAGTGAGCGTGATGATAGTGGTGAGCAATAGTTCGAATCTTGTACCCTGATGAGTATATGAGCAATTATAGGTTTTAATAGATAAACGATGGAAAATAACAAGATTAGTTTGATTTCTCATGTAGGTAGCTCGTGGTGATAGAAGTGGCGAAGACGGCATTCCCATGCTACTCAAGATCCCTCGAATGTTTGATCCTTGGGGTGGATACAGCATCATTGGATTTGGCGATATCATTTTGCCGGGACTACTAGTGGCCTTTTCCCTAAGGTTCGAGTGCCAGGGTTATGTAAAATTAGCACATTTGACGGCTTCTTCTTGCCCATAATTAACAAATATGAGGGTTGAACACATTAAAACGAGATATCGAAAGATTTCATTGAAATTGTCCATTTAGATTTCCCAAAATGATAATCATAAGTTCTCATAGCTTCATAATATTTCGTAAAAGCTTCTGCATAACTTCCTTAGGATTGAGCTGACCCCCATTCCGGTTATCATTCAATCAAAAAGCAATCTATTTAAAATCCTAGCGAAACATCGTATTTCTTATTGTCGTCCTGTAAATTAGTTGAGGTTGTGTGATTGGATCTTTGTTGTTCTCTACCGTGCCTTTTTTCTGATCCAAACCCATTATCATTTTGTTAAGAAATGATTTACAAACCTTCGCGTCTACTTTTAGTTTTTAATCCAATCTATTGGCTCAATAGAGCTTTTATTCTACTGTTTTTCTGAAGGCTATGCTCTTTTTTATTTTGCCGTCTTCAAAAATGTTTTGGATTTTCAGATACTATACAATCGATCGAAGGGATGGATCAAATCCAATAAAAAAAAGGAGGTTTCTTTAGGGAAAAGGATTAAGAAAGAGTCTATATTTTGCCAACAAATATGTTTCCCATAATAAAAGTATTCAAATAGACAACATCAAATTTGTCCAGAACAAGGGTGGTGGTTCTCTTCGATGATGTGGCATCATAAATAAGTTGACCGTAGATATGATATTGTTTTGATCGTTAAAGGGAGCCAAGATTAACTAATTTTTCCTGTGTTATTGCAGATACGATTGGCTGTCTAGAAAAAGTCTACGAGACGGATACTTTCTATGGGCAATGATTGCTTATGGCTCAGGTATGGTTTGTTTACATAGACAGCAGTGAATTCATTGCAGGCTTTTAATATAATTCTCTCTTGTTTCCCTTCTCTCCAACTTCACACGTCAGAATGCACCGTTTTTATAGAGAGAAATGCACTTTCACATCTTCTTAACTTCACCTAACATGAAATGGCTGGTGAAGGAATGGGGAAGGTTCCCATTTTTTTTTTAAGAGTACTCTCGGGATCAGATCCAATGAAGACGAGGTGGAGCCTGTAGCACAGATGATTAGAGTACGTGGCTACGAACCACGGTGTTGGGTTCTGAATCCCTCCTCGTCCACAACCAGCCCAAAAAGGAGGTGCCTCTCCCTGTGGGGGGAGGATAAGCATTTTATCATAATAATGTGATGTGCTATACTGGCATCTTCTGTAGGGAGGATTTGACCTTATTGGACGGATTAAAGAAGAAAAAAAGCCAAGATTCTGTTCTGTAGTTCATTAAAAAAAAAAAATGCTTTGAAAGGGTTCTTGTTTTTATGGTAGTTAATGCTCTAACTAATTATTGTCTCTTAAAAAATTTCATCACAGGTCTTCTTGTTACATATGTGGCTTTGAACATGATGGACGGACATGGCCAACCAGCTTTACTTTACATAGTACCTTTCACACTAGGTAGGTAACAACTAACAAGGCACGTCGAAAAGATAGTGAAAAGCCCATAATTAGCTTATAGAGTTGATTCTCCCGCACTAATTTTTCTTTTGTACCAGGCACATTTATAACATTGGGGAAGAAGAAAGGTGATTTGAAGCATTTATGGACCCAAGGAGAACCCGATAGACCTTGCCCACATGTCCAAATTCAACCCACCGAAGAGTGACGAGTGTAATCACATTCCTGACTTATCTTTTAGCGTAAAATCACATACAATACCTGGGTAGATTAGAACAGAAGTTGAATCTTGAATGACTAGTAAACTGTTATAACCAGTTTCTTCCTAGTTGAAAAGAGATTTTAAGATGTATTAGAGCAGATTGTTTTGTGCATTTACATCGAACTGGTTTCCCTGTTCATGTACTAAAGCTTACCATTGGACTGGCTACAGTTTACCCTAAAAAGTTATAAATTGGAAAGTAATGTACACTTAAAAAAGTCTCTCTTTGTTACCTTTTTTTTTCATTAAAGTCGCAATGTTTGTTACTTCATTAGAAATCTCACGTTGTCAGCCTAGTCTCTGCCTTTTCAATCCAATCCTTGAAATAGTAAAACATTTTATTTCTGCTATTTTTTAGATCGAATTTATCGAACCATCAATGAATTTGTTACATTTTTAATTAAAAAAAGTCCCACTTGTTTACCCTTAATCCAACGAGTAATCCAATAGTTTGCTTATGCTTAATTCCTCAATCTTTGCTTTCCCAATCGGCTCCCTGAAATAGCATTACCATTTTCATTTACTGATGTTTTACATATCAATTTCATTATGTAGACAATGTATGGAAACAAATTGATCAAGATTTGATGGTTTCGTCCAAGAACTGTAGCGATGTGTACTCTTGAGGTGCCCTCCATTTTTCACCAAACGCACACAGACGACCAAAAAAAAAAAAAAATTAGGGATTGCAATGGAGGAGGAGCGACGGCGGAATTGAAAACAACGCGGTCATCATGATGGAGAAGTTGGTGGAGTGAATGCTGAGATCTCATAGGGAGAGATTGAGGTTTTGCATTGCAGGGATGTGAGGGTGGTGAAGCATCTAAAATTTCAGTTGATGGTGATGAGGGGCGAACGCAGAACTTTAATGTTGGAAGGCACAATCGAACTTGAAAAGAAATTGGGAGAAATTTTACAATTTGCATTGCAGGGATGTGAGGGTGGTGAAGCATCTAAAATTTCAGTTGATGGTGATGAGGGGCGAACGCAGAACTTTAATGTTGGGAGGCACAATCGAACTTGAAAAGAAATTGGGAGAAATTTTACAATCGAAAATTTACGTCCAAAAAAATCATATCCCATGTAATTTTACTTTCAGAAATTTACGTGGGATATGACTTTCGGATCCTAATAAAATGATGTAAATTACATTGAGAAATTTGTTTTGCAAAAATATTAAATGTTAATGAAATAATTGATTTTTTTGTTTAAATACAAGTTATACGTCTTTTTAAAGACTCGCGTTTAATGTATTTTTAACTATTTTCGATATATGTTTAAACTATTTGATATGCTCATAATGTAGTTCTTGAAATAAATTTTGAAATGATATAAGCAATTTGTATATTTGATTAGTGTACGATTGTCAGATAATTTTTAAAACTAGTATATTATCGAAATTCAAATTTATTTTGATTTTACCTCTATTTGGTGGAGATTAAAATCAACTTTTTAGTAAATTTTGATAAAAATTAAATAGTTATGGATTCCATGAAATATGTTATTAAAATTAATTGTTAATTTAGATTAAAATTAAAATTAAAATTTTAATCGATACCAAACATGATTTTATTAAAAAAAAAAAAAAAAACTCAAAAGTTGGGCCATGGCCGCCCGGGTCCGCCCATGATGGTGACAATGCATATTTTTCAAAGTTTAAATGAGTTAATCATACTTTTTATTTATATATTTTTTTTTAACAAATGTAAGGTCACAACTTACTATTATTCACAAATCACACATTGTATATAACTCACAGCTTATAAGCACGTAAAAGTATTCTCAAACGTGCTTCCACCACCTTGTGTAAAAATAATAACAATTTTATTTATCGGTGGGTATTCAAATAAAGGTCACCACCTTGATTAATGTAATTAGTAACCGAAGTACAAATAACAATCCGACCTTAGCTCAGTTGGTAGAGCGGAGGACTGTAGTTTGTGCTGAAATCCTTAGGTCGCTGGTTCGAATCCGGCAGGTCGGATTCTTTTTCAAAATTTATCCGCTTGCAATTTACCCTATTTTTCATTTGATTATTAATTTATTATGGAAGAATTAGGTACATTATTCACTTGGCCACTTGCATTAGAGTTGAAATCTGCTGTCTGTCAAGTCAATTAATTTGACACGTCACGGACAACAAATCTCAACTCCTTACATTGATTTTTATTTTCTTCATATATATATATATATCGTACAATAGAGAATGAACCACTATAAATTCATGTCCGTGATATCGACCCCTAAAGCTCAACTTGGCTTGATACATCCCACTCTCTAGGGCATTACTTGTCTCTATCCCATACCCTTGCAGCGTGACATATTTTGACATCTTCGCTCGGAGGGTTATCAATTTCTCCTCCGTTTTCCCTTTTACAAGGGGGCGTACTTTGGCACACATTCGAAGTTAACCGTAATTTAGCACGTTTAACGAGAGGTTACACGCACCGTAATTCTATACAAGAAAAACAGGCGGGCGAACAAGCTCGTGTTCTCGAAACATCTAGACCACAATTTTTTGCAGGACAATAACATTATGAAATACATTATGAACGAGCGTTTTCTTTGGAGGTGAATTAGGGTTACACTTGCATCTATTTACATAAACTAAAAGAAAAGGGAAGGATCACATCTTTTGTATCCATTCCAATGAATAACCTTATGTGCAATTGAAATTTGAGCAGGATCCATATCACCATGTTCAAATTCAAGCAATTACAGATACAGAATCTGGGCTATTGGTCCAGTGCCCCGGCAACAGCCTCATCACCAGAGTCGTATTCATTTTCACTAAGCTCCTCGTCGCTTGATTTTTCCTCCGGGACGGCTCCCACATCTTCCGGCTTAGCATACGTTTGACAGTATTCTGTATGATGAGCAAATTTGTTCTGTCACATTCTCATTATGTTTTAATCCACAAGGCATGAAACAGAGCAATATCGTAAGATTGGCAACATAGTATCAGTCAATTTATTGAGTGCATATTGAAAAAATGGGACTCCACGAGGAAGCCCGATATCAGCCTATGGCTAATGAACACTCTCAGATAGTCAGATTGAATCAACAATTTCTTTATTAAATATTTAATGTATATTTTTCGTACGTAATACTGAAAAGGACTTGATAGGATGTTAGTTTCTTTTTCCAGCTTGTTTGGTTTTACTTATTAGTTTCTGAAATTCTTATGTGATAGAAATGAGTGATGAATAAGTGATAGTAGTTGTGGGTCTTCGAAATATGTGGTTAAAATTAAAATTTGACTCTTGACATTTGATTTATAAGCTACTCATAAGTAAATGCAAACAAGAACTTATATACATGCCATTAGAGTAAAAATTTCGATACCTTTAACTCTTAATTCATATGCAACACTATCGCGCATCATCAGAGCTGCTGCCTCACCGTTCAAAGGGTCCGACGCATTGGGATACAGAAGAAGTTGTGGTATAAATACTTCAAACACATTCACAAGATCTGGACAAGGGTTTCCGACAAAAGTGATAATAAATAACTAATAATTATCAAGAATCACAATTAAGATGCATAAAATACAGCAGAGATTTATTACCAAACATGGGACTCCAGGTCTGATTGATGACGTCTAAACAAACCGACCCAGACCTGAATTGGTTAATCATAAAATATCAGGATTTTCTTTATTATAAAGGGAAAATATAGAATCTCGAATGCTATATTACTCACCTTTCATCAACATTTGGATGATAGATCTTGTTAACAAACCCTATGGACGGAGATTTGTACGGATAAGCGTCCGGAAGCTCCACCTTTACTTTCCATACACCACCGTGGTATGGACCTACCACATCCAATCAGAACGGTTGACACAGTGATTCAATTAAACAAACGATAAAAGTGTGAATCACTAAGCAAAGTCATAAAATTAAGGAGCAACTCAAGAGCACTGCAACAGGTCAAGAGGGTATAAGTCGTTTGTCCTTCACTCTGCACCACAACCAATTTTCTCAGACACGCACCCTGTGCATTTTGTTTCCGCTTTTTATTCTTTGTTTTTGCTCATTCTTGTTTAGTATACTTTGGGTTCTTGAATCATAAGATTCATAACACAGACACTGGACAACAAGGAAGGAAGTTATAATTAAACAGATACCAAAAGAGACTCTTTTTGCAGAATAGCCTTCCCAAATCCTTCATAATTTAGTTTGGCCGACCAAAGAGACGAACAGAAACCGCAAGTAAATTCCAAAAATAATATCTTAAACCAACTCATCTAAAAGCTTAACATGTTGTGGATAACAAACCTAGCCACTGTTTGAGCCCCATTTTCCAAAAATCATTTTTCCTCAAACTCATTTTCAACCACACATTCTCCTAATAAAATAATTTTACGCGCCTGTTTGAGCCCATATTTTGCCCAAAATGCATTTTGGAATACTATTTTGCCTGAGAATGTGTAGTGGATTTGCATATAACATTATTTTATTGATTAATCTATGGTTGAAAATAAAAAAGAGAAAAATGTATATTGAAAATAATGGAGACCAAACAAGAGCTACACCGTACACCCAATTTTTTTTTTCTCCTTTTTAACCAAGCATTCCAATAATCTTTATTAAGATCATTCTTCATTCTAGATATACCTAAGAAGGCACTATAAATTTTGGTACTATATCAGAATTGAATTAATTTCCATGTCAAGAAAAAGCAAAAGGCCCTTTTTGTATTTTCCTACAAGAATTCTTAAAAATAATCATGGTAATTGGTAATCAGAGAAATCGCCTAAAATACATCCAAAAACTCAGTAAAACACGCATGATCGACAGGTGTAAATTAAGAAGATAATTGAAGAAAACCTCAAAAGCCTCAAATTTTTAATTATAAACTAAAAAAGATTAAGAATAAAAAGATGGGTTTGAGAGATTTACTGTCATTAGGTCCATGGAAATGAACATAGAACTCTTGCATCCCATCATTGATCAACTCCACCTTGTAATCGCTCATCATCCTACTCCCAAAGGGAAAAAAAATATACATTCAAAAACTAAAAATTAAAAACACAGCAAATAAGCGAAAATTAAAGATTTTATGTAGAGAATCAACAGCTTCATTAGGTCCATTTCACGGCGCTTGGTTGGGGAAGACATGTTTCTCTTTTGTTTCCAGAAATTTTGGACTTGTTTTTCCACAGATTTTTAGAGCGAGGAAAGGGGATGAGTGAGAATGAAGAAATGGGTTGCTTGCTTGCACAATTCTGAAAAGGTAAAGGAGAGTTCAGACATCAAAGAGATGTTTGTGTAAGGTTTAGGTAAAACTCTATGATCGATGATTTGACAAGCTTACATCAGCCATGTCTGTAGTGTAAATTGTCCTCCATCTTCAAGAGTCTGTGGTGTGCTCCTGTTTGGTGGATTATTCTAATTTTTCTACTCATTTTCAATAATACATTATTCAGGATATATTCGATAGGGATTAAAATTAAAAAATTAATGTTATTCTTGACTTTATTAGACGAGTGGGACCAATAACGACTTTATTTTCAATGTTAATTGAATTTTAATCTCTACCGAACGGGTCTATAAAATAATATTTTTCATTACATTAATAACTTTTCCTTTTTTTTAACCACACATCCTCCATCAATCTACTATTCGAGAATACATTCTTCCAAAATAATGTTGCTCAAACACACCCTATCTCTTCAATTCTACTTGGCCCATTGAGGGATTATTTGGTAATACTTTGATAAAATATTTAGTCCCTATTTGATTTCTGTTATAATTTAATTTTTTTTTTCTTGTCTTATTTTAATCACACATTTTTAATAAAATAATATTACACGTAAATTTTATTTTTTTATTTTTTTAATCATATATATTTTTTTAAAATCACTATTCTAAAATACATAATCCCCCAAAACTCATTATAATTGATATTAAATATTTTGATAATATTTGATAGAATATACATGGGGTGTTTGAGCTCCATTCTTTCCTAAAAATATATTTTGGAATGATAGATTGATAAAAAATGTGTGGTTGAAAAAGATTTTTTTTATTTATTTATGTGTAATATTATTTTAATGAATAATTTGTGGTTTAAAAAAGAGAAATAAAAATGTATTTTGAAAAAAATGAAAATAAAAAAAGGCCACAGTTGAAAATTTAATAAATTTATGAACTTTAAAAAATATGGAAATTAATAATTTTAACCTTAAAAATATTTTATTTTTTTTCATGTCAATCAAATGTTGTCCCTTGTACTTTAGTTCAAAGCAAGATTAATAAAAAAACAGGTTCCTTAAAATTGTTCTGGATTGTATTCACAACGAGAACAAAAAAATGTGAATAGAATAGAAATATATTTAATTACGAAATAATTAATATTGGATTGATTGATCTAAAGTTATGAATAAAAATATTTTTCTATCTTAAAATAGTCAAAGTTTCAATTATTTTCTTTAACAAAATGTTAAATTTGAGATCGGTTACATAGTTTATTTTTTGTCACTATATTCAATTCATTGCTAATTTTACTCAAAAGACTTAAAAGCAAAATTTAGGTTATGGAAAATTGCAGTCATGGTACTAAACCTTTCATTTAGTTGCAAACTTTGTCCATACCAAATCTTTAAAAAATTAGCACTTGAAGTCCGAATTGATGAAAATAGTTGGTTTGACCGTTAATTGACTTAAAAAATCGTGATTTTGACCATTAAAATGGGTAAAATAGTAATTTTGAATTAAAAATAAAATAAAGAATCAAAAGTTATCCATGCCCACGCCCACACCCTATGCCCACCCCTGAAAATCAACGATCGTTATCGTCATAGTCACAGCTACCTAATGCAGGCACGATCGTCAATAACACCAACGTCGATGGTTCTTCTAGAGTTCAAATTCACAATTCAGATGCAGGAAGTGAGTTCTTGTAACAACCAAAATTCAGCTAAAAATGGTGAAGGGTACAATGAAAAACCTTTAAAATTTTGAGAAGATTCCACACCAATAGATCTTATCAAGAGAAGATTCTAAATATGACTGAAGTAAGAATAGAAATTGTCATTGCCCTTAAGTTTCATAGATCATGCATAAAAAAAACCCCCCAATATATGGAAAATTGGCCATTAATGGAGTCCACTTCTCAAGAAATCTGTGTAGAAAATGATGCTAAATTGAAATATAAGAAAAACCCAAGAATTTATCCAAGAGAAACCCGAGGTAAATTTTGTGACACCACCCAACGCTAGCACATACATCGGCACCACTCAAGAAACTCATCAAAATTTCCACCACTATAATCAAATTCATCAAGAAGCTCCAAAACTCACCTGTCAAAATTTCCATCACCCAACCACCCATCATCACCATCTCCAATTTTCAATTCAATTTCTAAAACCAAACAAAAATGTGAAAATGAATGGCAATCTTCTAACGATTATTTCATCCATCGCAATTTGTAACTCTTCCCACATCTC
Organism: Fraxinus excelsior; assembly: GCA_019097785.1. Lineage (NCBI taxonomy): Eukaryota > Viridiplantae > Streptophyta > Magnoliopsida > Lamiales > Oleaceae > Fraxinus > Fraxinus excelsior. The sequence continues at coordinate 21,180,232 of CM032642.1, forward strand.
ATAGCCATTAACCTACAAAATTTCAAACTATGCTTTGACTGGCGTTAATTGGGTGGAGTAAGGGAGCTTTTGGTCGGTGGTACTGCTGCATTTTAGTGTTTGGTTTTGGGGTGGGGAGTGGGGAGATTTTGAGTTTGGTTTTTGATATTTTGTTTTTTGTTTTATTTTAATTCAAAATTACTATTTTACTCCTTTTTAAATTATTCAAAGTCAATTTTTTGAGTTAATTAAGGTTAAACTAACGGGTTTCATTCATTCGGACTCCATGTACGAGTTTTTAAAGGTTTGTACCATGGATGTCACAAATGAAAAATTTGGACAAAGTTTGCATCTAAATAAAATGTTTAGTACTGTGATTACAATTTTCCCTTTAGATTATTAACAATCAAAATAGACCAAATTACTCGTGCTCAATTTATCGTCATTCTAACTTGTACTCTCCTAAAATCATGACACTTTTGTGAACACGAGATTTTTAAGTTTATACTTGTAAACAAATCACGACCACATATAAATGTGTATATGTTAAATTAAATAATATTTTTATTGATTATAGTTAAATAATTAAATTATTTATTGCTTTTAAATATGTAATTATTTTACCTAAAAGTAAAATAAAAAGTCAAACACGTTTAGAAGGAAAAATATACTTAAAAATAACTATACTTCTCCCCTAAAAGTTAGCCCTACATACTCAAGTTGACAAATTGCCAACTCCTTGACAGCGACACAATTTTGCCCTCTCAATTGAATACATTAACTTTGCTACATCAACCATTATATCTTTTACAAGTTGCACATGCATGTGCAGACATCAAGATAATTAAGTTATTTATTATTTTTAAATAAGTATTTTTTTTTTTTAATTTAAGAGGGGCAAACAAAATCAAACCTGCTCAGAAGAAAAAAAACTTAAAAATAAGGGTAATTGACGCAAAACGTCCCTACCTTTAAAAGTTTTTGTGGAGGGTAATTAGCGCAAAACGTCCCTACCTTTACATGGTTTTGTGCAAAACGTCCCTACCTTTCGTTTCTTGGTGCAGAACGTCCTTACCTTTCCAATTTTTGGTGTGAAACGTCCTTTCGACCATTTTACCCTTCTATTGAAATAAAACAAACACAAAATAAAGGAAAAATAAAGAATAAATTGCAATTATGGGTTCAAACTTTTAAAAAGTGCAAATTAGTCACAAATATGAAAAAATCATCAACCTCTAAGCCGCCACATTTGAAGGTAAAATTCCCAAACTCCGATCACCTTGGCCGTCGGATCAACATACCACCTTGAAGCCCTCATTGCCCTCTTCACAACCCACCCAACCACCAGCCCCTACTCAGACATATTTGACTGGAATCGAGCTACAAATTTCACCGCATGAAATGCGGTCAAACGTTGGAATCACGCTATCCGGTCACCTTTATGGCCAAAACATACCACCAGCCAACTCCCTTACTCAAGACGGCCTCGACCATGCAAACAATTTAGCCCAAACAGCAAGGATAAGATCTGAATTTCAAATTGAAAGCTGCCCGTCGCGACTATCACGAACCGCACTAGTTTTCCTCCAATTCTAAAGCCACCGTGATGACCTATGGTGGCGGACCACCTGGGTTGGGTGATCCGTCACCTGCGCACCTAGCTCAGCCATGGGTCCCCTTCAATTTGGCTCCAATCATCTTCAATTTAGGTCTGAAATGTTCGCTGGTGCGAACTCGCGAGCGTAGCTATTGGACTATTTTTCTTTGAAATTGGTGGTTGTTGGTTGCTAAATTGTTTACATAAGTAGCTTCGACTTTATGAGGGGAGTCGACTAATGGTGGATTCCATCCAGTTGGGTGGTCGGACGGCGAGTTGTGGGCGTTTAACCGATTTTCAGGCTGCGATTTTTGAATTAGATTTTCGGTCAAATTACAACGAGTTATGGGGATTTCTTGGTATGTAAATGTAGAGTGTAATGATGAGAACATGTTGGAACCAATATCTGACGGTTTGGACGGCCGGGAGTCGTCGGAAAAATGAGCTCATGTATTCGGCTAAAAGGGGGCAAAAGAGATTTTTTTTGTTCTTTTTAATATTTTTATAAGTTTTCGATTAATTTGCAATTTTTAGAAGTTTAGGAGTAAGATTGAAAATTATTCTTTATTTTTCTTTTCTTTTGTATTTGTTTTATTTCAATAGAAGGGTAAAATGGTCAAAAAGGACGTTTTGCGCCAAAAATTGGAAAGGTAAGGATGTTTTGCACCAAGAAATGAAAGGTATGGACGTTTTGCACAAAACCGTGTAAAGGTAAGGACGTTTTGCGCTAATTACCCTTTTTGTGGAAAATGTTCTTACCTTTCGTTTTTAACGCAGAACGTCCCTACCTTTCACATTTTTTGCGTTGAACGTCATTTTCACTAATTTTTAATATAAAATGAATAATATACCATCATATATAAATAAAACAAAAAAGAAAAGAAAAGAATAAATTACAATCTGCTCCTAAACTTTTTTAAAAATGTAAATCAGTCCACAACCCAACATTCAAAAGTAACATGTTTATGACTTAGCCCACATTTGAGTCCATTCTTAGAATAGATTTTGTAAAAAAATGATTTTTTGAGAATGTATAATTAAAAAGTACGATTTTTTACACCCCGTTTGTTTCCCATTATTTGTACTCAAGAATTAATTTTTTGGCCCTTTTTTCCAACCCATGGGTCTCACCGTGAGATGGTGAAGTCAAAAGTTGCGACGGTAGATCGCAAGAAAATTGGAAACAAATATGGGCTTTGTTTTACGTACAAAATAATTTTAGTGAGAGAATATTTCTCATACTTAGGGCATGTTTAGTACGATTTAAAATTTATTTAAAATTGAAAATATAATCGTTATCGGGTCTCATCGGTTTAATAAAAGTCAACAATAACAGCTAGTTTTTCAATTTTAATTTCTCCCGAACACGCCCTTAATAAAATCTCATAATAAGGCGCAACACAAGCTGAATATCTAGTGAAGTCGATAACTTATGAAAACTAATATCAGCACTAGACTCTTAACATATCAATAGAGCTCATGAAACTGATATGGAATATTATGTGTGAACAATAATTCTTGGATTAATCTACTTGTACAAAAACTTTGACAAAATCGACACTTGGCGCCCCCTATTGGAGGGGCGACTGTGGGGCTCCTATTGGAGGCGCCAAGTGTCGATTTTGTCAAAGTTTTTGTACTCATAACATGACTCAATTCTTTATCTTCCCTTTAAAAATTATAGTTCAGGTTTATGAACGCTACTAATTGTGGATCCAAGGATCTATCGACTTTTTCTTTGAAGAAAACTTGGTTTCGAGAGGAAAAAAATATTTAATAAATTAATATTCCTAGGAAATGTTATAAACCAATATTATTATTAACAAAGCAGTTTAATACACTCCAATATTTTTTTCATGCTCATGATTTTGGCCATTCTCAAAACATTTGAAAAGACAGCATGTTAGTAAAAATCCTTAGTTGTCAAAACCTATAGTAAATATGTAATACGTAAAAGCGACTTACCAAAATCAGTTGATATTCATAAGAAATGGACAAGAATTGTGTGGAAACTATAAAATGAAGAAGCGACAATAGCCAATTAACGTCAAAGTTGCAACTTTTTTCTGTCGTAACATGACCTTCAATGGAAAAGGAAATTCCAGTATATAGTTGTTGTCAACAGGCAACGTAAAATTGGTCGATAGCGGTGAAACGGTGAACGTCTCCCAACATAAAACTCCGTAACTCCTTTCCCCGAGGTCATTTTGTACATCTTTGAAATTCACATCTTCGCGTATTTCTTGGGGTACAGAAGATGGACCCAGGAGATTTAGCCGCTAGCCGCCCAAACTCCGATTCCTCATCATCACTGTCAATATTACTCGGCGAAATCCTGTTTTGGTAACCTCAACGCCGGAGAAGGAAAACATTGAAGTAGTAGCTTACCAAAGCATACTTGTCTTTTCTAGGCAAAAGCTTTAAAAGTTCGTCCCAGAAACATTTGACCTGCGATAAAGGGTACAACATCACTATGTCTTGAAATCTGTTTTGTTCCTCTTTCGTCCAACAAAGCGCAAGTTTCTCACCCATACTATCAAATTTCCATCTGTCAAAAGCTGAGCATAACTCGAGCTTCACTCTCGAGCTTTTCTGAGCAACGTGAAACTTGACACATTCGACAGATCCAGGGAACTGGCAGCCACAGGAATCTTGTCTTCCTTTTCCAATACGGTCCCTCTCAATTAGGACTCCCTTATGTTCACATTTTTCCGAAGGCCAAATTCGGGTACCTAACCACGTAGAATCAATTTCATTAGTCTTCCCAGTGAATTCTGGTATATTTGCTTGAAATAGAGAGCCCAAAGGAATTCGTTTCCGACACTGATAGTTGCACCATAAAGCAACAGAATACGCCATTGAATCAGACTGTCTATCAGCAGGATACTCTCCACTCCAAGAATCAGATGATAAAGACTCCGAACCAATTCGAGCCCTTTTAAAAGAATCTTTTGCAGACAGAAGCCTTTCGCTGCATCTTAATCTTTCAGAACCACGTTGGCCATACATATTTGGATGCATATTTTGCTGCTTCTGCAAAGTACAGAAATTATTAAATTATGTAGTGCGTGGATATATCGTCCATATGTTTGGTCATAAACTGGCAAATAATGGATATATAATTAAAGTAACAAATAGAGAAATACAAGGCACAAGCTAATGAGTCCTAAGCAGATGCTTTTGTGGGGCTACTGCACCCCGGCTCTTTTACTAAGGGCTCATTTGGCAAGGCTTTTACTCCTTGTAGAAGAGCTTCCTCGAGTAGTCTAACTTCCTCTAAAAACCCTTCTTCTAATCAGACAACACTTCCAAAAAATTATCAAAATATGTTCAAAAGCAATTTCTTAATCTTAGAAGCAACGTTTGATTTATCAAAAGTCGTGCCAAATGAGACCTAAACCCGCTCTAAGAGTCAACAAGTCATTCTTTAAGATTGCTACTTTTATATGCCCAAATTAGTTTTTTCAAGATAATAATATGTATAAAACTTCAGCTAAGCAATGTTATGGAAGAAATTACAGATGCAAACACAACTAATTTTGTTGAAAAAAAAAAGGGGGAACTTCAAAGGCAGAGGATGCAAATTTCAAAAAAAAAAAAACCAATGAGTAAATTGAAATGCCCTCCCTAATTCTATAGAATGATAAAAACACATTGAATAAACTATTACAGCAACAAAGCAAAATAGATTTCCTGTGCCTGCCTCATTTTTTGTTGGGAGAATTTCAAGAAATCCACAATGCTGAGCTCCAAGAATCCATGCTTTTCTTTTACTAGTTTTCTTTCATTTTCACGCATGTTATTCAAGTAATTTTATTTCATATTGGCATGGCTTGAAGTTCATACAAAAGGTAAAATGGCATTAGCCATAGACAAACTTTTGGATCTCCATAAACAGGTAGCCATAATTGTAATGAACTCAAATAAAAAATCCAAAAAAATATAGTAACACGTGTTATGGATTAAACAATGAATCCGTACTACCAGTAGTAATTAATTAATGTGAGCCAAAAAATGAAAGCAAGAAAAACACGTGATTTATAGTGGTTCACTCCGAATGTTAGCCGCAGAATCATTATAACAAGAAAATATTACAAATGGTTTTTTTAACTCGCGCCTCTTTATAATGTTCTCTCAACACACGCAAAAAAGAGGTTTGCCTTAATACTCTTTATGTACAAGGAAATATTATGGTGTGTAAATTTTCCAAAGTACCCTTATTAGGTCAAACCTCAATTAAGGGAAAAAGCTCAACACATTAAACAACATGAACGCCTTAGTTATGTTAAATTCCATGCTCACTTCAACGAACGAGGAACACTACAACGTACAAGCACTTAATGGCTAAAAGGTTCGACAAAGGAAATCCACCATCCACGTAGTTTAAATATTTTCAAGCACACTAAAAAAGCCATTTATCACACCTTTCCCTCTGAGCCTGGAAAATGAAATATACCAAATTAAGTGGCTCAAGCCTCAGAGTACATGAGAAAAAAAATAAATGAAGCTTTTTTATTTTCTTTTAGATTAGGATTTTGTTTCCTTTCAGTATCATTTTTTAGTAATATTGTTTAATTTCCTTACATAGATAAAATCAGGAAATTATTTTATCTATATAAACAAAGGCTTTGTACGCTTTTAATTAAGCAATTTAATACAATAAAATTATTCTCTACAAATTTTCGAGTTTTTAAACTTTCTTCTTGTTTCAAGAATTTTATTTCCGCTTACGCACCAACAGGTTTAGTTTACATTTATTGAAATCTTTAGCAAGTTAGTAGCAGGTTATGATGTATATCATAATTGCAAGAAAAAAATTTAGAGTAATTCATACAATGACATTGCTAAATAAAACAAAGAAAAAGATATAAGAAATATATTGCCTTAGCTTATATACACACAAGAGCATAGAGCATGATGGGCACCTGCGAACTAGTTTGTTGACAACTTGAATCCACCATCATTTCCAAAAGCATCGCCTCACGAACCAAGAGAACCTGCTTCCATAGCTCCTCGCAGCCATAGTACTTCCACTTATGTCTTTCGGGTAAAGATCCGATTACTGGATCACACGGATCTTTCGCGACTTTATTGATCCATTTCAACATGCCCAAGTAACATCCCCTATTCCTCTTCCTACCGGTAAGGTCTTTGTCAACCACATCAGAATTCATTTCCACATCATCGCCATTACCGTCCTCGACTTCACTTGTCTCTTCATTGAAAATCTGAAGACATTTATTTTCATAAGCATTTTTAACATTTCCATCCAATTCCACTAAACCCCGATTCTCATCACCATTAAACAACTTTCTTGTAGTTTTCTTCTTTTCATATGATACCCCGGATTGAAGTACTTTAAAATCTGATTCCAAGTCCATTGAATACTCACAATCTTCTTTTACCTTTTTCGAACCTAATGTTATACCCTTATCTCTTTATCACACGAGTTTGTACAAATCAATTCCCTGCCCACCGAAAATACTGCAGACAGCAGCCAACAACACAAAATCCAGGAAATTTCTATAAGAAAAACCTCGAGAAATTCATTTAAGAAGAGCTTAAACTGCTTGTATGTATTGTTTCGGCCGTTCTCTTGAATAATTGTCAATTTTTCTGAGAAGGGCTCGGGATCAAACCAGATCTCAATTTTCTGTACTTTTTGAACAGCTTTGAAGCTTTCTAGACTAAAACCATCGACAATCTTCGACCACCCTGCCATTTTTTCGTATATTCAGACCCTAATTACACATCATCGCTTCATAAACTCAAGACATACAAATATGTAAAAGTGTAGGAAAAGACGAAAAGGAGGAGGAAAAGGGTGTTTAGGATCTTTAAGAAGCCATCCAGGGAACTGTTCATCGTACTACACTGGTTTGTGGCGGGAAGATGTTTATATTATTATGGATTTAGGGTCTTGCGTCTTCACTCTTGAAGACCCTCCCGGGCTCTCTCTAGCGAGAGAGAGAGAGGGGGAGAGAGAGGATTTATTTTGAATATTCGTACAGAAAAGGGTAAAGTAATAAAAGTGAAGAATTGTTAATGAGTTTGTTGGGAGTACAGAGAGAGACGTACCAGTAATCGAATTTTGAGGGCTGATTGGACTTTGGTGTGTCTTCAATTCTCTTTGATAGATGATGTTAATCCTTTTGTACCCTAATTTTTGGTTTTCCAATACCTGTACTTTTAGGGGGGAGATAGAGAGAGGAATAAATGTTGCAGAGAGGATTCTTAGATTGAGAGAGAGAGGGGAATAAATGTGTTAGTTTGGAAGAATGTATTTTAGAATAATAGATTGATGGAGAATGTATAATTGAAAAAGAAGAAAAATTATTGATGTAATAAAAAATATTATTTTATTGAAGAATGTGTTGTTAAAAATGAGAATGAAAATTTTAATGTGTACCAAACAGGGGCTAAATGTCGAAATTTTTAAGCTCCATTTTTATGACCATTATTTTGAAAAAAATTGATTTTTTTAGCTCTTGTTCGAGCTAAATTAAAATTCTTATTCTCATTTTTCTACTCATTTTTAACTACATGTTTTTCAATAAAATAATATTTTCCATAACTTTTTTTTCTTTTCAACCACACATTCTCCATCAATTTACTATTTCATAATACATTCTTCCAAAATAATGTGGTTCAAACACATCATGAATAGTAATTTTTCAAACAATGTGTAGTTAAAAAATAAAAAAATAATTTTGAGTTTACATTCAAATATTTTTTAACAATCAACTTTTATCCAATATTTTCCCTCAACATCATATTATTATTATACTATATACATTTTTTTTATGTGCAAGTGCAAAATTCTTGTGTTAAAGGGTGCCAAAAAGGGTAGTGTTTTGTTGAAAAGTGGTCGTTTGACACTCATTAATTTCTTTCTCATTTTCATTCTTCATTTCAACCACATATTTTTCAAATAAAATAATTTTACACACAAATCAAAAAAAATTCATCACTTTTCCACCACACATTCTCATATCAATTACTATTCCAAAATTTATATTCTCCTCAAAATGAGTTTCAAACAGGGGCTTAATTCCCAATCAGATCTCGAATGCATATTTAATGTGCAGTGTTTGAAGTGATGGGACATTATAATTAATAAAAATTTAATTTATTTCTTTTTTAAAGTCCATTTGCGTCCCACTTTTGACAAAAATGAATTTTAGAATAATGATTTGATGGGAAATACATAGTTAAAAAATAAAGAAAAGTTTTTTATTTTCGTATAAAAAACTTTTATTAAAGAATGTCTGGTTAGAAATAAGAGAGATAAAAATATATTTTGAAAATAATAAAAACGAAACAAGGACTTAATAACAATCTTTACAAAACATTGCAAAATAATTTTAGATTGTTTTTTGTTTATATTATCTAATCCTATTTATTTTATCTTCTCAAACACGCTCCAAGGTTGAATCTTCGACCATAAATTTTTTTGGGGTGATTATATTGCTACCATAATTTTCCTTACTCCATCACTTTTCAGATGCACTCTCAATCTTTATTTATTGGCGCACTAATGTTCCCAAATTTATTTATTCGTTAACTCAAACACGCTCCAAGGTTGAATCTTCGACCATAAATTTTTTTGGATGATTATATTGCTACCATAAATTTCGTTGCTCCATCACTTTTCAGATGCACTCTCAATCTTTATTTATTGGAGCACTAATGTTCCCAAATTTATTTATTTGTTAATTAATATATCTTGTTCATAACATAATCGTATAGACAAAAAGCGTCAAATTGAAAAATGTGGCTTTCAACTATTATTTGTTAAGTGTGTATAGAAAGACTTATTTTTCCTCATATTTTAAATAAACAAAAAATCAATATATATTTCCAACAATTTCCACTTGGAAAGTGTCTCAAACATCCATTGAACAAACAGAAATCATATTATTCACACATGGAGAATTAGGGAATATCTTCATCTTCCCATTTACAGTCATATGTCAAAAGCTCAGCCAACCAGAAGAAAGACGAAGGGACAAAAATGCAAGAAAATATAACAATATATTCACTGATATAGAACGAGATCATTTGAATATGAAACCCCTTTTTTTTCTGGGGTAAATGCTTATTCGTCACCAACTGAAGCTGATGGATTCAAAATGCAGATTAGCTGCCAAACCAGATGAACATATATTTGCAACCTCGTGTCTCATTTTCTTAGGTCCACAAACAAGAACACCTACACTTGATTCCTTGCGCTCAAACAAAATTCCTGCAAACAAAGTAAAGATTGTAGGGTGAAGTTTCATAGAGTTTTTAACTTGAAATTAGATTACGCAGGCTCTTATATGATTTTTTAAATGTCGGAAGTTTATTTTCGATGATTGTGAGTAGGTAGTCATACAGCTATGTTTCTGGATGGTTGTTAGCTTGTGGTTGATAGGTAATAAAAAGGGAGAGTAAAAGATTTTTAGTGCGGAAGTCTTAGCCCCGTTTGACAATCATGATTTGAAAACTCATTTTTCTACGTACTCATTTAACCACGCATTCACGCAATGAAATATTTTGTACATAAACTCAAAACTTTTTAATCATATATTCTCCTAAAAATTACTATTCAAAACATTGTTTTTTGAAAAAAAAAAAAAAAAAAAATGGTCACCAAACAGGGGCTTAGTATGTTTGGTATACTAAACTGGACAAGATTGATTGATTGAGAAACAAAAAGGAGTTTAATTGCATGTTTTACTAAAAAAAAAAAAAAAGTCAACTTATAAGTAAATAAATAAGTCTCAATTAAATTGTTAATGTTTTTTGAAAGTGAGTAACTTATTGTAACGTTAAGAGTTCACTTACAAAACAATTTTTTTCTTTTTTTTTTCTTAATAGTAAGAACTAAGAATAAGTTTCTCTCTAGATATAGCCTTATATTTCCTCCTACAAGCAACTAGCATAAAGCCAGTTTCTAAACCTACAACAAACATCAAAATGATTTTGAGTTTATATAACTTACTCTTGAGGTCTGGTCTTTCACCATAATGCACAGTAACTGTCTGAGGAAAGGCCTGTTGGGGTAAGCTTTCAAGTTCTCTATCTGCATTATAAATCCATGAGTTTGGTGATGCTGTTGGAGTAGCCCCTTCCATGTTCTGAATCTGTGTACTTTCCTTTGCATTTTTACTTTTGTTCCAAAGAAAGGCTGTGGTGGCTGTGATGATTATACATATACATATGAATAGTATGTTTAGCACAGCTTTCGAAGAAGACGAATATATCTTATTTGTGTTATGATCGATTGGGAAAATGTAGTATCGGGTCAAAATCCCGATGAAAATAAGGTATATGATGAATGACGACGAGATTATAGAACCAAGACAGAGCCAACTGTTTCGGCCTAAGATTGGAGTGATGGCTGCATCTGATGGACTAGGTTTGAACCACAATGTCTGAATATTATTCTTTTGTTCTGTTGTGGGTTGTTTTTCTCTTGTTACAAATGCCTCAATTTGGACAGAGAGATTGGAAAATTGTGATGGGGCACCAGAAATTGGGAGAATTAGGTCTAACATGGTGAGGTCTGAAGAGTTCTTGAAGGAACTGATTAGAAGGATTTCTGGGGTTTTGGATTTCAGTGTTTCACTTGCATAAATGAGCTCCCTGATGATAGAGATAAAAGGGGTTAGGCCACTGCCTCCACTCACCATCACTAGCAAGTCATGCCTGCAACAAAATATGATTCATCAAGTCACTAAATTTCGAACATTTTAGAAGCAATACTCTGTTGAGTTTACCAGTGTCCAAAAATCTAGGTTGTACTTATATCTTCGACTCGTTCACTCGTGTGGAGTTCGAACTACTACATTGTCAAGACATTCAACGAGCTAAAAAATTCATTCCATACCTTAGAAAATCCGTCGAAGTAGGCCCATAAGGCCCTTCAATAGAAACATCAAGCCTTTCAACAGAAGAAGGTGATGATAGCAATAGGTAGAGTTTCTTGGACCAACTTCCTTCACCTTTGATAATAACACTCAGCTTCTCAGCTTCCAAGTTACTGTTGGAACTAATTGTAAAGGGATGCCATTGCAGCTTAGAAATGCTAGGCACATTCATAAACATGATGCTTGTTGGAGTGTAACTCAGTCCTAAAAAAAAACCCTTGTTATATAATTGACAAGTGCATAGCATATGTTGATTTAATGACAAATATCGGGTTAAACATACAGGGTTATCACTAAACTTTGAATGAAATTTCTTATGGGTTATTGAACTATATTTTATTTTTCAAGGCAATCGTTGAACTTGACTTTTATTGCAATTTGGACATTCCATCTATGTCCATTAATTCGACCAACAAGAAACGTCATGTGGCCCACTAGGTTGTCACGTGACTTTTGTGTTAGTCGAACTACCGGATGTAGACCGAATGACTAAGAGAGTGTTTGGTGTAGATTAAAATTAGATTTTAAGAGAAGTTTTTGAAATGTGTAGTTAAAAAGATACGGAACCCATGAAAAATGTGATTGATGTTAATTGTTTGACTTTGACTCGAATTAAAATCCAGTTCAAACAAGGCCTAAATTGTAACAAAGATTTAAGTTTAGTGACCAACATGAAAAAAACATATATCTAATATCTATGTCGATGTGTGCATTCTTGTTCTATACCTCTGGTTTTTGAGAAGTTGAGCTCAATCGTCTCACAAGACAAAATACGGGCAGAGACTAAGCGTGCACGTTGCCGGGATTGTAAGAATCTCAAGTATCGATCGATCATGAAAAGGTAGAAACCAGGAAGCATAATGAAGGCATAACTAATGCCAACATGAAGCACAAAGAAGAAGATGAAGAGAATGTACAAATGATGAGTATAAAAGAAGAGCTCAAACATTTTTCTCCTTATCTTAGGGTATGTTGCAGCCCATAACACTAATCCAAATAGTAAAGCTAACTCTCCAGCCACATTGGCAACTCCTGTATTATCCCATTTCAGCATCTGAATTTGCAAAAAAAAAAAAAAAAAAAAAAAAAAAAAATATTACATATAATTAAAAATGCAAATTAATTAATTTCAAGAATAAGAATAATTCTTGATTGTAATTAATAAATTACCTCTGATATATTATGTGTGACAGCCCAATAGATAATGTAGCATAAACCATGAGCAGTGAAAAGAGTCATGACAATATGTCCTAGCCAAATATGATACTTGACACTAGCCTCGGAGGTGAGACCAAAAAGTGGTAGCAACGATGAGCCACGAGTCACTGGAAAGAAGAGAAAACTCAGACATAGGTTACCGATCAGACCTAGTCGGAGAGCCGCACTCTCCAACTTCACCTCCCACCTGCCATAATTCACCATCAGGTTACACCGAACTTTTCATAATATGGCAAATTATTATTATTATTATTTTTATCAAATGCCTGGTGGCGCGTGAAGTGTTCGTAAAAGTGTCAGTGTGACTTCAATAAATAATATTGTCATGTAAACTCCTTCAAAAACTTAAATTTGAAATTGTCTCTACAAATTCTTTTTCACCACCGTGTCCAGTTATTACTACACGTGATTGAAAAAAAAAATCGAAATGAACAATTTAATTTTTTGTAAAAAATAAAATAAAAAAAATGCCTACACTTTCTCTCCACTCTTTGCAGCTGATTGAGGTGTGATAGTAGCAAAGCCAATACGCAAATAGGTAGCAAAAGACCAAACAAGAAGTGCTATGAACATGAGAAAGAAAGCTAGTTCAATCCTTGAAACCACTCCAAGTCCTTTCATAATTATAGGCCTTCTCCATATAGCCAATCTATGCTTTCCATTCCTGCAGTTCATGATTCAAAATTAAAAGTAGATATAAAATACAATTCAATTGTGTTTAGTACTGCGTACTCGCTTCAATTCAATTGTGTTTAATACTGCGTACCCGCTTCTGAGTATGTTTATAATGATTAGAGGTAAAATTTTATAGAATGTTTAGTAAGGAAGATCGAGCAGCAATCATAGCATAAAAAAAGTTAAAATCTTGTTTATATTTAGAATATTTTAATAGTACAATTAAAACCAGTTGTACAAAACTATTTCATCTGTAAAAATGTCAAAATACTCACATGGGGGTGGGCCCCATTTGAATAAAATATTATTATAAAAATGGGGCCCACCTTCATGTGTGTGTTCTGTTATGTTTACAGAATTTTTTTTTCTATAACAATAGCATTGTTCTTAATAGTATGCACCAAATATGATTAATGGTGTACAATGACTATATTTTAGAGTTAGTAAAATTTTGTACCTCGGACTTAGATAGCCTAAGGGCTCATTTGGCAGAGCAGCCACAACTTCTACTTTTTATACAAGAGTTTCCTGAAAGAGCTATTTTACGCTAATTCCCTCTAAAAGTTATTCCACAAGACGAAGTATTTTTTAGAGATGATTCAAATATGTTTTAAAATATAACTTTTTAATCTTAAAATCAGCATTCGACTTTTCAAAAGCCCTACCAAATTTTTTCAGCCAATTTTATGAAGCAAAACGACAACAAAAATAAAATAAAATAAAATAAAAAATTGGCTCAAACTTTAGGTAGCCAAGCCTACTTTCGTAATTCAGGGTCGCTCTGGATAGAAAATATTAGACACAACTGAAATATATAATAAAATTTCTTTTTCTTTTTAATACGATCTAACATTATCTGACGCTCCAACCAAACGTGACATTATTATTTGATGGTTTACGTACCCTTTTAAGTGACTATCCCCTGATTTCTTTGCTAAATGGAGATATACACAGCCCATGACAGCCATGAATAGGATAGGGAACATGAAGATCAAAAATGTTACTCCTGTAAACGCAAATGATAATTAGTATAAATAATATTAATGGGAGTAAATGAAGAAGAAAAAAAAATATGTTTCTTACTCTTCTTATTTTGTAATGTACTACAAAAATAATTGCCTAAAACTTATTTTCCATATATTTAAAGTCTGATTGATGTATATTTTTTTAGAATAAATTTTGCAAAAATTGATTTTTTTTTTTTTTTTTTTTAGAATGTTTGATTAAAAAGTAGTGAAAAGTAACGATCTACGCGTAAAATTATTTTACTGAAAGAATCTATAATTGAAAATGAGTCTGAAAAATGGATTTTAAATGTCCTTACTCAACCTAGTGCAATCCTCCTCATCTAGATCAACTATATACAAATGATTTAAGTATTATATTTGAGTATGTATGCGGGTGTCTATCTATTTTATTCATATAAACGTACCTGACTATTCTCTTATAATGTAAAAATTTTTTTTTTTTTTCTTTATTAAAGGGTTGGATAGTATTTAATTTTTCTCATCGAACTTGCAATACATACCAGATGCTCCAAAATAGGTGGGGCTCGATTTTAGTCGAATATCTGGCAACCAGGTTTGTCTATAAAGACTTGTAGGCATCATGACCCATATCAAGAGATATCCGGCGAACACCGCCACCACAAAAGTTAGTATCGCAGCCTTGAAGGGGCTGTTTCCGCCGTGAGAAGGTGATCTTTGTGCATCCATCTCTTTCTCTAATGTTTCCAACCTTTAGAGAGAATATAAGAATTGATTGAAATATGCGAGAATGTTAAGGAAGTGACACTATATATAGAAAGGAATATATGAAATGTGACACTTAAGAAAAAATAAATAATATGTAAACTTAGCAAATGGATTAAAAATTTCAATAAAATTGCACCATTGGTTCTTAATGTATTGTTCGAATAGTAAGTTAGTTCATGGTTTTTGGGGGAAAAAAAATCGGTCTCTAACTTTCTGCTTAGTTACATAATCAGTTGTCAATAACAAAAGTCAAATTATTTCTCAATCGTTCATATCTTAGTAGGTGGTCGTTGTTTGGGGGGGGGGGGGGTAAAAAAAAAACTACTCTTGATTTCAAATTTTTGAACATCATCAAAGTTGGAAAAAAATTTAGTTTCGTTGAGTTGGATGTGAAGGGTTTACATAAAAATTTAGCATTCGCTTTGGCATAGCTTAAAAAATCGATAAAAAATCAAAATCAACAATTAATTTTAATCACATATTTTATCAATTTGTATCAAAACTTAATGAAGATCTTATTTTTTAACTACACCAAATAGGGGCTCAATAAACTTTTGGACGGTTTCAGTCAGTCAAGAACTTATTCTACCGTTATAACGAAATCGAAGATCGGGAATCAACTTGCTCCTTTATACATATTGAGATTAAACTTACTAGTAGGGAAATAGTTTGGGGATCAATAGTGCAATTTTCTCAAAAGTTCATCGAAAAGCATGACCCTCTCCATACTAAATGTGCATTGAAAATGGACAAGTTGAGATCATTCACGGGTCAACCATTGAGGCCAATCCGGATCACTTGGATGGGTTTCCATGCATGGTTCATGCAACCATTTGTACGTCATACAATAGCTTTCACTGCAATCCTTCCCTTTAATTACTCCTATTATAATTGAATCACTCAAAGGGGTAAAGAAAATGTTTAGTGAGTTGAATTTGACTATATTTAAATTGTATTATTAAGGATAAATTGATTAAAATATTATTTATCATACTATTGGGTTATGTGACATTTAGCTCAGGTTTGATATACACTAAAATTCTCATTCTCATTTTTCTACTCATTTTCAATCACACATTCTTTAATATAATATTTTTTTACCACATCAATAATTTTCCGTTCTCTTCCAATAAGACATTCTTCATCAATCTACTGTTCAAAAATACATTCTTTTAAAATAATATGGCTCAAACACACCCTTAATACAGAACATGAAATTGAAGAATCGTAAGTATTACAGTATTTGGATATAGTCGGAAATATGATATGAAAAGCTAATAGTTTTAAAGGAGGGATCGATCTTTCAACGCCGATATAATTGTTTTGATACAATGGAGTCTTAAAGTTTTTAGATGAACTAATTTCTTGAAGGTAATTGATAAACCATTTTCAAATATCATTTTAAAGTATAAAATTAGTTTTTTTATATGATTCGTACGACTTTTGCGTTGTTTTGGGAAAAAAAATCGTAATTCAAAGCACTGTTCGGGATTCGAAAATTGTTTTTTTCATATGAAAAAATTTCGAAATATAAGCGATTTTGAACATTTGCACTACTTTTGCGTTGTCCCAATAAAACTTTCGTAAATCAAAGCACGGATTTGTGATTAATTTTGATACTTCAGATATATTAAAGAAACAAATAGTTTAATATCATAAAGTTTTTAGTTTTGGCTTTCCAAACAAACAAAGATAAAACAGAAAAAAAAAAAAAAATGAGTGTCGAAAAAGTTCCTTAGTTTATATCTACACGAAATGCTCAAAAAACTGAAAAAGGCAGATTCCTTTTATTTTTTCCAAACAGAAAGTGGATTAATTATAACTATTTGACTTCATATAAATATGTTGTGTGCATGCAATTCATTGCGTGCCATCTTGTGTTCGTATGGATGGTGTTCGTGTTCTGTGTGTGTCTACACGTGCCAGACGCACCATTTGTTTATTTTATTATTTTTTTCTCTCCAAATAAGAAAAAGGAAGATTGCATCATTTTTATTTATTTTTTAACTTCTCTCTTCCTTGAATTAGACTCGAACTTGAGTATCTGATTCGGTAAAACTTCACTCTTCTCACTTAAGTTAGGTCTTGTTCTCAAGATTGCACCATTATACCTCGTGGAAATTACAAAAAATCAGAATTTTCAATTTTCAATTTCAAATATAAACTCTATTTACACAAAAATCAGATATTAATTCATCTATTTTATTTATCTTCTCTCTAAATCATAATTACCCAACCATAATTCTCTCTCTCTCTCTCTCTCTCTCTCTCTCTCTCTGTTTTTCCACCATCGAAGCATCGCGATGTTAGGCTCAGGACACCTTTAGCCGGTCAACATCTCAGTTCTGCAGTCATCGAAGGAAAAAAAACAAAGTCGACGCGCAGGAACACATGGCGCCATGAGAGGCGTTGCTGCCGTTCGTAGATCTGGTTTGTTAAGAAGAGGAAGACGAAGAAGACGGACTGAGAAAAGGTCAGAGGTGGCTGGAGTAGAGCCGACTAAAGCCTCCAAGCATTCTGATTTAGTTGCGGTGGTGAGGTAGTGGTGGCGGCGGTGTTGGTGGTTGTGGTCATAAGGTGGTTGTGGTTGCGGTTTTGTTGGTATTTGGGCAATGGTGTGGTGGTGACTAGTGGTATGCGCGGTGGTGTTGCTAGTGCGACGTGGTGTGGTGTGGTGGCGGTGATGGCAAAGGTGATTGTGATGATTTTTGTTGAGAGTTTATTGGATCTAATGGTGTAGCTTTGTTGTTGTTGGTGGTAGTAGTGTGGTTGCGGCGGTGGCGGCGTTGACGGTAATGGATTTGAGGAGACGGTGGTGGTGGTGGTGGTACAGGCAGCATTGGTTGGTTGTGCTACTGTTGTTGGTGGTGGTGGTGCGATGTTTGTGGGTTGACGTGGTGGTCGTGGTGATGCCGATATTTTTAGATGACGGCTTGTTACCGGAAGAGGGTGGTGGTGGTTCCGGCGACGAGGTGCAGTTGTCATGCT
Source organism: Fraxinus excelsior (assembly GCA_019097785.1). Classification (NCBI taxonomy): domain Eukaryota; kingdom Viridiplantae; phylum Streptophyta; class Magnoliopsida; order Lamiales; family Oleaceae; genus Fraxinus; species Fraxinus excelsior. Next base: position 21,198,357 of record CM032642.1, read on the forward strand.
GTTGGTGACAGTGGTGAGGTGATGGTCACAAGTTTTGGTTCTGGTCACATATTATTTGATCATTTGTGACCATTGAAATCATTAATTTGTGACCGATAAAAAATATGTGACTAATGAGAAATATAAATTGTGACAAAGGAATAATGTGTAACCTAAAAAATTGTTAATTTGTGATTGATAATTTGACAATTTGTAAATGTCTATCAAGTTGTAATTTTTGTGATTTGTGATCGATGATTAAGTTGTGATATATAATTTTTTTTTACCGATGAACAAATTGTGACTTATAAGATTCCTGAATTGTGACCTATAAAATTTCTGATTTGTGACCGTAAAATAATTTGTGACTTATAAAATTTCTGATTTGTTATCGATAAACAAATTGTGATATATAAATTTTTTGAATTATGATCGTAAAATAACTTGTGTCGTTTCAATTTTTTATTTGTGACTAATGAACAATTGTGACTTATAAAAGTTTTGAATTGTGATCATAAAATAATTTGTGACATGTAAAATTTGTGAATTGTGACAAATTAATAATATGTGACCAATTATATAGAATTTGTGACCAAATTATATGGAATTGTGACATTAATATACTTAATTAATAAAAATATATGTTTAATTAATTAATTTATAAATAAAATTTAAAAAATCTGAGATTTGAAATTTTAAACATTATCTCTTATATTTGAAATGTGTGAAATTTAACCTCTTAGTTATGAAATTTTCCCATATACCTTTCATTTTGTTTTCCTATTTGTGCCCCATTTGGTTTAACTTAAAGTTTTGATAAAAAAAATTGAGATAACGTCAAAGTCAATAATTAATTTTTGAAATATTTCATGAATCCATAACTTTTATCAACTTTTCAATCAAGCATTTCATCCATTTTTATAACAATTTATTAAAAATTCGAATTTTAGTAATATTAAATATGGACTAAATTGTTTTTCGAGTAATTTAATGAATTGAAGAAATATTCTTGCTCAAAGTGATCGTGTGCACCACAATGACTTTTTAAAAGATTCTTAGACGAAAGTCAAGAAAGTTTGATCAGGGACTCTCAAGTGCTCCAAGGAAAATGATAGGAGTATATCATATATGAATTATTTTTTTGTCCGGTGGATTGTTATTTATTCGAAGATTTGGAGCAACGATACCATTAACAGCCAGTATCAACTATGTTGTTTGATATACTTATTTATCCGATAACATTCTGTTTCGAGATCAAGCCACTTGTTAGACGATAGCTTCTTTGAAGTTACATAATTTATATCTCTCACGACTTAAGTTGGTACACTATTCTATTGATTTGTCAAGTGGATGTTAACTGTAATTAGTGCCCTACATTGTCATTCTTATCCATTGTACCTCTTCACCCATTCATTTTGACTCTATTGTTTACCTTACATTTGTGATTTATCTAGTAAATAATTCATCATCTAACACTATAATACTTGATAACATAAATCATGGGTCCCACATCTTTGTCCTAAACACCGAGAGTCGCTCACATGCCCCACAACATGATCATTGTGTTGTACTTATGATTAGGCTATGAACATGCTGCAATGTTTATTTGTTAGTGTTTTACTCAATCGAACAGAATCATTCCTTAATCCATTACTTACTCAAAGGAACATCATAGACTATCACAAACTTGATGCACAAATTAGTTGGCTACATATATCTCTTTAAACTCGCCTTACCAATGGTCATTGACTTTTGTGCTTAACGTAACATGTGATCCATGATGCTCAGAGTTGATTTCTTAACGAAATAAAGCATTCTCAATAACACACAATCCGCAGATAACGCATGTATTCATCTAACCTCGTCTAATGTTATGCATTACATTCTTTTCAATTACGTATTCTTATTAACAATCGAAGTTAAATACCTAAAAATTAAAATAGATTTGCTATTTGTACACCGTCCGATAAAAAATCGCGAGCACCATATCGCGAGAGTGTTGTACACTAGGTGTCAGTTGACATATAATAAAGGAAAAATTGTAGCCGCGGTACCAAACCTTTCACTTTTTTGCAAACTTTGTTCAAACCTTTAATTTGTGCCACCTACGGTACCATACCTTTCAAAATGTAGCAACTAGAGTCCAAATGGATGGAAACCATCCATTTGACTGCTAGTTGACCAAGAATAGTAGATTTGACCAAAATTTAAATGGGCAAAATGTATAATTTTAATATAAAATATTTATAATAATTAGAAAAAGAAAAAATAAAAATAAAATAAAATAGTCACCTTCTTTTTCCTCAAACTGCTTCAACCATCACTCCCGTCCTTGCCGCCGCTCCGACCTCATCCTCCCGTTGTGAGGACGGGATGAAGTCTTTCAGTTGCTACGCACCCAATCCCCGTAGTAGTCACACCGCCACCTTCCTCCGTCTGTAATGGGCGGCGTTTCCAGGTTCGTGACATTACTCGCCCTACCATTTCCCTCTCTCATCCACCCTCTTCGCTCTTCCTTCTTCCTCCGCTACCGCCTTTCCACCTTTCCCCTTCGCCCCTCTCAGTCTCTCCTCCTCCAAATCCAAAACCCACGCCCCATGAATTCTCTCCCTCAACTTCACCCAACAACATCACTTCCACTCCCAATCGGCCAACAATAGTACTTACACATCGTCCCAATCTTCTTGGGTTTGTTTTCTTGTCTTCTATTTCCAAAAAAAAATAATCAAAATTTGAACCCTCAAGCAGGTTACAGGAATTTGAATTTTTTCTTTTGTGGATGATGAATTGAAGTTGTGATTTTTCTGTGCTGTAGTACTATGTGCCTGAAGGTCGGAACAACGGTGAGGACGGGCTGAAGAAGAAGATGCGGTGGCGGCATCGGCGCCGACTGGTGGTGGTTGAAGGGGTTTCATGATTAATACAAAAATAGATGGTTTGAAGAAGAGGAAGACACTTTTTTTTTTTCTTTTTTCTTTTTCTAATTATTATAATTATTTTATATTAAAATTGTAAACTTACTATTTTGGTCAAATCTACTATTCTCGATCAACTAACGGTCAAATGGATGGTGGACTCCGTTGCTACATTTTGAAATGTTTGGTACAATTGGTGGCACCAATAAAAGGTTTGGGCAAAGTTTGCAAAAAGTGAAAGGTTTGGTACTGCGACTGTAATTTTTCTTATAATAAATCCCAAATTAAAAGGTGAAAAATGAAAGATCTTACTTAACTTTATAAAACTCTATATTATAGAAATGACAATTTAAGCAATCATTTGTATAACATGCCAAAAAACCTTCAAACTTGGTAATTATTAAAATATAAAACTCAATAATGACGAAGGGATGACTCGAATGCATGGGAGGTTGGCCCAACCCATAAATGAGGACTTATGCGCAACCAATTACCTTCCTTTGAGAAAATTACAATCCGACTCCTAAATTTTAAATTTATATGAAGCATAGGCATTCACTTATGTCCAATTACTCACAAATTATATTTTGAGAGATAAAATGGTTAAATACTTAATTTCAATAGAAAAATAGAGTGGGATAAAAAATAAAAATAAAAAGGCAATACACCATTCCCACTACATCTCAATATAAGCTACATATTTCACGTACTCCATTTACTGAACTATTTAAAATAGAGAGTACCGTTGGAGTTTTTTTTTTTTTTTTTTAAATTACTCTCTAAAATTACGGGGTTGTTCTCAACCAAGATTTTAATAAAATTTAAAAGATTATAAATTCTAATGAATTTCGTGAACTATGTATATTTTTAGTTTTCAATTCATCCAAATCTTTTAAAATCTATTTATTAATGAAATTCTCATATATTCATAAGTTATTGAGTGTACCTAAATTTAAAAAGGATTTCATTGAAATTCATAAAAAAATCTTGTTGGAGGATTTCATGGAAACTTATTTTATAAAAACCCAAATGGAAATATCTAGATTTTAATAAAATTCATTAATTGGGAACATCTACTTTAGAATCTTTTTAAAAGTCTATTAAAATCTCAGTTGATAACGCTCATGTTAAAATATTATCTATTAGAGAGAGAGAGAGAGAGAGAGAGTCTTAGGGCCCTGTCCGGTGTTTCTAATTTCAAGAATTAAAAGCAATAATATAGCCGTTTGAGGAGACAGACGGGTCCCACCATAGAGAGAGGGGGTCAAAAATAGTGGGCTTCAACCAAAGGATATTTGATTTTTCTACACACAAAAGGGTGCCCAGACAGGGCATAGATATGCTTTTAGTAATTATCCTATCAATTTGTGTACATTTTTCTTCACATATACTCCTATTCGGCCTCCAACTTCTTAGAGTTCATTTTTTTCAAACTCATTTTCAAATATATTGCTCCTGAGATGCATAATGTATATCAATTTTTAACATACATTTCACCAAATTTTATCAAATTTTCCCAAAATTTAGCATCTGTTTGGCTCCCATTATTTGAAATTGTAATGGTTAGAATGATTTATTTTTTTTTTATAAAAAATGTGTGATTAAAAAAAAGTGATTAAAAAAAAAGAAAGAGTTTTGAGATTACATATAATATTATTTTATCGAAAAAAGTGTGGTTGATAAGAATAGAGAGAAAAATAAATTATAATTTTAATGAAGGTTAAATAGAGACTTAATTTTATCGAGACCAAACAAGACTCCTTATTTAAATATATAAATGATCAAAATTTATTTTCGGTTATACTTACTCACCACATTAGTCCCAGTTCGATAAAAATTTTAAATTTAAATCTAAAATCTCACATATTTCAAAAAATTCACAAATTTTCAATCATATATTTCATTTACTTTTATTAAAAATTACTAAAATTCTATTTTTAATCTCGGGCTAATTTGTAAACTTCTATTTTGATACTCGTTAGGATGTTTCGCATTGTCACCCTCTCTAATTTCACATTTTTTTGCTTTTAGGAAGTACACAGGTACATAAATTCAAATAAATCGGTAACCCCAACTCCACTCTCTTCTTGTCCTGCCAAAAACTTGAATCCGCCATGGCGTTTCCCTACATGGAAGCCGTAGTCGGTACGTTTTACTTTCTCCATTACATGTATATATTAAGCGTGTAAAAATATTATCGTTGGCCGTTTTTTTTTCCCTTTGTTGAAACTTAACTCGTTAGTGGCTACTGGAATTCTTTTTATTCTGTAATTGATATTCATGGTTTAATGATTATTTATTGTCCTGAATATTTGTTAAGGATTTTATTACGCTTGAATGGGCATCATATCATATATGTTTTGAAGTGGGTTTTAGGGTTTTGAGGATATTGATTATGAACCGAGTGATAGCTCTTATGATTCTATATTTTTTTTGTATTTTTAATGAGAATAGAGTATTTCTTATCCAAAATTGTAGCCGGGGCAGTGTTCTTGAATCTGTTCCAGCAAGATGTTTGAGATATATGAAAATGAACAGGTCTCGATCATCAATAGTGCTAATCTTGGTTGACCCAAGAAGTTGTTTGTTCCTAAAAATTATACCAAACCCTTCAAAACGTGTTAATTTGATTTTGTGGCTTCAGCCTTCAAGTTAGATTACGGAGCTTCAAAATTGCTAATAGAACATTTTGATTGTATCAGTGACCTGTCAGGAAAAAGAAATGTGAAGAAATCCAATTTTTTCCATTCATTTATTTGAGTTTTTCCTTTCTAGCCCCCTTCCCTCTTTTTTATGGCCTTTGGAGGTGAGTACAGGTTGAATTTTACTGAAAGTAGCTACGCTTTGGCCTTTTCTGAATTGTGAAAATTTCCTGCATGGTATACAACACGTGGCATGCAAAATTGCACTTTTCATTTTATAAATATCAACACTTTTTCTGCATTTATTTCTGGAAATTCTCAACATGGTGTTATTTTTGCAAACTGTGTGATGATCAATTTTATTATTGATTCAATGTTTACTTTTGTAATTCCTCTCTTCTGTCGCCTTCTAATTTAAATTTGCCTGTTAAAAATTATATTTGCTGTGTGACTGCTTGTTGCGGACCTTTTTTTCTTGGTTGGAGAATATACATTGTTATAATTATATTGCTGATTTTCTGTTCTGTATCTGCTTTTCACTTCTTTTTCCTACACTAATTTGGCTTTGGAACATTTCAGGCTTTATGATATTTGTGTATATTTTTGAGACTTACCTTGATTTGCGGCAACATTGTGCTATAAAGTTACCAACTCTTCCAAAACCTTTGATGGGAGTAATTAGCCAAGAGAAGTTTGAAAAATCTCGTGCTTATAGTCTTGATAAAAGGTTGATTATTATTGCTTTCTGTTCTAGTCGTTATTCACGTGTAGTCTGGGTTTTTCCTGCACAAGTTTTCCCACTAACCACAAGTCACTTTATTATTGGTTTTTATTTTCAGCCATTTCCATTTTGTTCATGAGCTTGTAATCATACTTATGGACTCGGCAATTCTTTACTTCGGGATACTGCCCTGGTTTTGGAAGGTATCTGCTTCTGTGTTTTCTTGGTGCTCCTCTTTAAGAACTCTCTGTTGACTTATCCTTCTCGTTTGTGACTGCAGAGGTCAGGAGAGTTTTTGGTGCATTTTGGTCTCAATGCAGAAAATGAGACATTCCACACACTTGCATTTTTAGCAGGCGTTATGGTTTGGTTGCAGGTGCATGTACATTTCTTCTTATTTGCTTAGAAGGATATTATTTTTTCTCATAGGTTGGTCACGGAAACTGGATCAGATGGTCTGTCTTTGCATCTTGTGAATTTTCTTTGCCTTGAGAACAATGAATCAACTTCAAAACAGTATTATGTTATCTTGTAATTTTTGAAATAAGTTTTGCCTGATAAATCTTGATATCATCTTTTTTAACTTTTTACGAGTTTTGATCATTAAGTTGCATACTTCAATTTTTTGGATAATTGTTTAGTGCTTTAGTTATAGAGGGCTCTGAAGCATTTCAGAGTTTGGATGCTTTCACGAGCATTCATTAGGTTAAAAAATAAGTTCACTAGAACTTCTTCTTGTCCAATAGAGATGCAATATAAGCTTCAAATCACATATTGGTCTTCTTTATTTGAAATTAAATTATGATCTCTATTTCACAGTCAAATTTGCTTTAATCTAACATTTTTTTTGACGATACAGATATAAGTTTTATTTTGTTTGACCTTAACAGAGGGGAGATTCAACGAACAATTCATGAATATAAGTGACGAATAAAAAAAATCTATATAATTCAGAAAAACAGAAAGGTCCCTGTGGGGGGAGGGGGGTAGATTCATGAGGTTTTTTTGGCTAGGAGAGCACACTTGTTTTCTCCATGAGAGAATGGTTGAATGGATTGATTTGGAGTTCTATGCATTCACGTGTTCAAGGTAATGAACCAGAACTCAAGATCAAATAAGATTCCCACTTGTTTTTCCCCTTGAGAAGCGGTTGAATGGATTGATTTGCAGTTCTATGCATTCACATGTCCAAAGCTAGAGAAAGCAGGTTTACAAAATGAACCAGAACTTAAAGATCAAATAAGTTAAAAGAGTACATGAATTTAATCAAATCAAACAAGTCGTAGATCACTTGCACAGTAACTCTGTGTGCTTTTTGACTCAACTTTGTTAATCATGGCCAGTAGCTTAAAATTAGTTGCAAGTAACTCAATGTTCTTTGCTGGATGTGCAGTTATAACATTGTGATATCTAGGAGACTAGGAGTACAAGCATTTGGCTCAATTCAATGGATTGAAGTAGTTGTATATGAACATCTGTGTAACTATTTGGTATTGACTGTTGTTTTAAATCTTTACACAGATAACTGATCTGCCATTTTCTTTGTACTCAACCTTTGTAATTGAGGCTCGCCATGGTTTCAACAAGGTATTTACTTTGACTTTTTGGCCATTTTTAATATATCATGCCCCTCCACCATAACGGACCGGAATGCCTGATGAGACTTTCTTTGTTTTTCATTCTAACTTTTCCGGCATGTTGTTTCTTTTTATCTTATCTCCCTAGTGTTCAACTCATTTCTTTAAAACTTGATTTTTTCTTTGTACAGCAAACAATATGGTTATTCTTTAGGGATATGATAAAAGGGATTGTCTTATCTGTAGTGATTGGTCCACCTATTGTAGCTGCCATCATTGTAATAGTACAGGTATATTTTCTCTCTAATAAATCTTCTAATGGTAACAATTACCTATGGATCAGCATAATTTTTTTCTACATCTTTAATTACAATTCATATTTTGATTTCTTTCTCATTGCTGTTCTCAACATTTACAAACTGTGAATAATGACTTCAGAATTATTGACGGAAAGAAAGAGATTAATCAGTTAAGTGAATGATGCATTTTGGTTGCAGAAAGGAGGTCCATACTTGGCCATTTATCTGTGGGCTTTTATGTTTGTTCTGTCTCTTGTCATGATGACTCTTTATCCAATTTTGATTGCTCCACTTTTCAACAAATTCACATCGGTAAGTTGTTGAATTATTTTTAACTTGGAAAACTAGGGATTCTATTTTAACTAGCCAAAAAGTGGAAAAGTTGTGTAGTATTTGATTGCTGACTTTATCACACCTTTTTGGATTCTCTTTATTTATTCATTAATTTTTTGGCCAACAAATAGCTTCCAGATGGAGAGCTTAGGGTCAAAATTGAGAATCTTGCTTCATCCCTCAAATTTCCCCTGAAGAAACTGTTCGTTGTTGATGGATCCACAAGGTCAAGCCATAGCAACGTAAGTTTTTTTTTTTCTTGGTAAATTGTAGTTGTTTCCCAGCTCTCTTTTAATGGGTGCATTTATATGAATTTTTATAGAAATGTAAAGCAGATCATTTTTTTTCTTATTTATTTATATCTTGGATTGTTTGCGGTGCAATATATATGGACTGTGTGACAATGAGAATCTGCACTTAGGCCGACAGTGTAGGATAATATTTGATTTGATTCCTAAATGAGTGGCGATTTTTTCTTTATATTCTGTTATCAATCCTCTGTTTTTTTTCCCCTTTTGAACACCAGGTTTCATACTTATTTCTGGACAATAATGAATGAAGCCTTATTCCCAATAAATTTAGGCTGGTTTCTGTTGTTCTGAGGATCAGACTTGTAAGTTTATGTTCATGAAATTATAGGATCATTTAGAGTGGCTGAAGCATACAGAGTGAGCAAAGAAAGTTAAATATTGTTGGATTTCTTCAAGCATCTTGGATTTTCGTTCTATACATAGGATTATCGTCTTACTTAACACTTCCTCTGTACTATGCAAAGTTTGAAAAGGCGAAACTAAGTACTGAGACGATTTTTCTTCATGAGGCGATGCATAAGTCTCGAGGCGGATTGAGGCGTAAGCCTCACAAAAACAAAAAAAAAAAAAAAAAAATCTGAGAATTATAAAATAATACAAAAATATATAAAAATCGAAGTTGGAGCATAGTAAATAGGATATATAGCCATTAGCATATTGAGATATAGGTCACCTAAAGAAAGAAAATGTTTAGTAAAAAAAAAATTACAAAAGTTAAAAATCACTCCATTTGCAATGGAAAAAAAAAGCAGCTTAAACTAAAAAAAAAAAACTAATAGTCTGCACTATCATCACTATTACTAGTATTGTTAATGAAATTATTATCAAATTTAATTTCCCCATCATCTTCCTCTTTGCTACTCTCAATTTCTACAAAATCATCTCATCCACCAACTGCAATGTGACATCATTTTATTGTTTTGTTTAAACCAAAAATGCCTTTTTAAATGGGCTCTTTTCTTTTTAAGAATGGTCATTTTTGATTTCTTTTCATACAATTGAAAAATCAAATTTTAAATGAAGCGCACGCCTCATGCTCCATGAGGCGCTCACCTTGAGGCGTGTGCCTCAGATTTAGAGGCGTAAGCCTCCTATTTTTAACCTCAAAAATACCGCCTCGAGGCGTACTATATGCGCCTCACGGTGAGGCGGGCCTCAAGGCGGGATTCAGTACCGTCTTTTTATACCATGGTACTATGAAGAATTATTGTTCAAGTGAGGTGTTAATTTTACAGGAACCGCGACCTTCCAGATAGTCTAAACTGAAGGATTATCCTTTACCAGTGTGGTACAGGATTTGAAGAGAAATGACCAAATAGCTTTGTCTAAATCGGGTACCTACGACACATATAAGTTGATAGAGGAAGCTCAACAAGGATTATGATTAAGCCCCCGTTTGAGTCACATTATATTTTTCATTCTCATTCTTCTGCTTATTTTCAACCACACATTATTCATTAAAATAATATTTTCCATCACATCAATAGCTTTTCCTTCTTTTTCAACCACATATTCCCTATCACATCAATCAAAAAAATGCATCTCTCCACAAAATGCCTACCAAACAGAGGCTAAAATTACAATTATAATGAGTTGTACCCTTGCAGTAATAATATCTAGAAATTTCATCTTATATTGAATAAGATTCCAGAGATCGTCAAAAATTGCGATTATAATATTTCCTTTTAGTGTAGGATTACTTTCCTTAGTAGTAGATTGCATAATATTTCCTTTTATATTTATTTCCTTTTACAGTTATTTGTAACCCTATAAATAGTCTTTTACTTTGTAATAAAACAAGTTTATTATATACAATTTATAATATTCTTCACATGGTATCAGAGCAGTTTCGATCCTAAACAAATTAACCTTTGAATTTCGTTTCCGGCGAGCGGCCTTGAGCCGCTCGTCCGGCTACCAATGTTGTTTTTTCTTTTTTTATTTTCTTTTCGGATGTATTCCTACAAAGTCGCATCACATTCCGGTGGCCACAACTCAGTTTTTGCAGTTTGTTTGGAGTTTCTTCAGCTTTTGGTAATCTAGAACTTAGTCCAGTTTATTTGAAATTTGGTTAAGTATGTCCAGTTCATCTGGAATTTGGTCCAGTATATGTCCAGTTCATCTGGAATTTGGTTAAGTATATGTCCAGTTCATCTGGAATTTTGGCCGGTGTTTTGGCGTTAGAACTTTTGTTGGAACATGGATTATATGTTCAACTAAGTTTTCCCGACAGATAAAGCTCGCTGTGTGTGTCGGCACACTTCGTCAATTTCCTTTGGAAATCTTACTGGTGAGTGAGCTCTCTGGAGTGTCTTTGGAGTGGTTGAATCTTCGATTCTCTTGGGTCACAACTCAGCCTTTTAAGTGTGGGTTCTTCTGGTCGTCCACGGTTGACTGAATTTTTGTCAACGTGTGACTCTTCTTCGGTGGTTTCTCGTAGTTTTTCGTGGTTTCTCGTTGGTTCTTTGGAGTGTTCTTGAAGTGGTTCTTTGTTATTCTTGGTCTTTCGTCGTCAGTACTTTTCGTCGTTGGTTGCTTTGATTTGGATTTCTTCTTCGTGGGCACAAGTATTGTCATCGTCGTCAATTGATGATTACAAATTGATGATTTTACCAGCATCAATTTGAGGGGGATGTCGAAGATATTGAATAAGATTCCAGAGATCGTCAAAGATTGCGATTATAATATTTCCTTTTAGTGTAGGATTACTTTCCTTAGTAGTAGATTGCATAATATTTCCTTTTATATTTATTTCCTTTTACAGTTATTTGTAACCCTATAAATAGGGTTTTTTTACTTTGTAATAAAACAAGTTTATTATATACAATTTATAATATTCTTCACAGAAGAGAAATGACCAAATAGCTTTGTCTAAATCGGGTACCTACGACACATATAAGTTGATAGAGGAAGCTCAACAAGGATTATGATTAAGCCCCCGTTTGAGTCACATTATATTTTTCATTCTCATTCTTCTGCTTATTTTCAACCACACATTATTCATTAAAATAATATTTTCCATCACATCAATAGCTTTTCCTTCTTTTTCAACCACATATTCCCTATCACATCAATCAAAAAAATGCATCTCTCCACAAAATGCCTACCAAACAGAGGCTAAAATTACAATTATAATGAGTTGTACCCTTGCAGTAATAATATCTAGAAATTTCATCTTAGCTGATCAGAGCAACAATAAAAGCACAAAAGCTTAAATATATTGAACTTAAGTCATACACAGCTCCAATCAGCAATTAATGGTCAAATACTGTAAAGAATGTTCAGTAAAGGGTTGAGAAGGAGTTTCCAGACCAAGTGAGGTAAGATAAGGTCATGAGTGGCTGGTACTTTTAAAGCTGAATGATTTTCCTGAGCAGACTCTTTGGTGAAGAAGAATGGAGGAAGATTGGCAGTCATGTGAAAAAGGCTGGAGCAAGATTTTGTGTGAGAAACCTGACAAGCAGCTGATATGCAACAAGCACTCAACAGAAAGACTAAGCGATCTGGACCAGATTCTGTTGCTGAAACTTGGAGGAGGAGAAATGGGACAAGGATGGAGATGTAGAGAGAGTGCATGGATACAAGAGTAAAGAAAATGAAGAAGAATGGCTTAGTTTTAGGTCTGTTTAATGCTGCAACATATTACCCCGTGGCACTTGTTTTCAGACATTGCTATTGGCACCAAACTTTAGTGGGAGCCAGATTAGTTTTTTGCTGTTGTTTTATATGGTCTGCATGTACTTACAGCAATTTACTTCTAGATCCATGGCGTTGCACCTTACACTATATCTTCAAGCATGCAAGATATATGTAGAGTAAAGTAAAAGAAAAGATGTTACATTTTTATAAAAGTTGATAGTCTTTCTAAATTAGAATGAGTTGCTCACCCATTTTATGGAATTAGCTATCCCCTCCTGTGCAATCCAACAAAAACACCACCAGCACCTCTCTGGTTCCATATCTTGCACGGTTGTTGAGGAATCTGATGACTTGTTTTGAAGTCATTGATCCTGAAGTTGAGTGTTTCTAACATTGTGAGCCATAAAAATAGAAGGCACAATTCAGTGTTGCCCTTAGTAGTGTTCAGTATTAGTAAGAACTGTCTGCAATCAATTTTGACTATGAGCTATTAGTTGCAGTAAGGACTTGGCCTAAAACTAGAAAATTATTCTTTATGGTGGGTGTTTTACTTTTAGTATAGAAAAATTGTATTCAATCCTACAAAGAGGTCTTCAACATGTGATAGAATGACCTGAAATGAAGAGTCAAAATCTAGTATGATACTACTGAGTACACACTGAGTTTGATTCTAGCAGTCAAGTATTTGCCACTTCCACATGATGACCTGAAAGTAGATTTGAGGTCTACTATGCATATGTTATGATTCTAAACTGGTGTATGTCATCCCTGTGCAATAAAATGTATTGGGATCACTAGTAACAGCACCTCAATCGCCTGTCTAGAAGGAGCACGGGTATTACTTGATTTCACATGATATGTTTTTGCTGTCACCTATTGAGATATATGTTGAAGAAAGAATCTAATGGAACTGGAACTGATATAAGCGCTATCACAATTGACTGAACTCATCTTAACAATTGTGACGATATCCATATTTCTTGGCTTATTTAAGAGCAGAGAAGGTTTTTCTGGTTTTTCACTATCAATTCGTTATGTTTTAATAACCATATCCTCTTAACTTTGCCCTTTTTGAATGTTGCCTATTTGGCTTCCCTCATCCACCTGTTACATATGACTTACGATTCTACATTTCTATAGGCGTACATGTACGGATTTTTCAAGAACAAGCGCATTGTCCTTTACGACACATTGATTCAGCAGGTATGGAAGCACTATCATACTGTACTTGGAAATTGTGATTTTCTCTTCCTTTTATTATGCTTCTGAGTAAATTGGTGGTGATAATTCTTGTTTAGAAATAGCTTTAGGTATATCCTTTTATAATGTGTTAGATAGCTTTTTGTAATCCATGTGAACAAGTTACAGTAACTTTTGTGTGTGACATATGATGGCTGAAGAAAAATATGTCCTTGTGTGATTAGTATGTTTGCTTGTATTGAAACATATCATTGGTGACATAATCATAGACTTGTGCCAAAATCATATACTATTTATTGTACAGAACCCCTGAATAAATGATGCTTACATGACTTCTTTATTCCGAGAATCTAGTTTCGGTGATGATAATAGCAAAGACGTTTTCCAAGGTATGCACACAGAGAACATATATAAGGCTGATGTGTTTTAAGCATGAACTTCGTTGTTCTCAATAGTCCAAGTCAAATGCTGCTTCCACGAATCATATATTAAAGAGTGCTGACTATATATCATATGATACTCACCACTAGTAATATTAATAAAAGAAAAACTTACAGATTTTCATGAGCCTTGAGTCCTTGTGCTGTTATCTATGATTTCTAGATTGGACGCTGTAGGAGAGCAAGTAACGATCTTTGACGATTCAACCCAATGATACTCCACATTTGAATTGTTTGACATTCGTAATACGACATATGATACTTATTCATAGCTCCTGTAATCTTTATTGACTTGATCAGGGTTTTGTTTGTTGTAGTAGGGCTTCCCTTTTAATCTCATGATTTTCTTTTTGCTTCTCTTTTTTTTTTTTTTTTCCTGATTTTTTTCCCAAAACTCTTCTGTTGCATATCGCCTATTGACTGATGTTATGCAGTGCAAAAATGATGAGGAAGTTGTTGCTGTAATAGCACATGAACTGGGTCACTGGAAGCTTAAACATACTATGTACTCCTTCATTGTGATTCAGGTATGTTAGTCAATTTCTAGCAGGCCGATTGTAAATACTTATTTGGGTAGATATAATTGTGAACCAAATGTCGTTGCTGTTCCCGTCGTGCCCTAAAAATTATTGCATTTTTCATGTATAAATTGACTAATTATGGTCTACCTAATTATTTTTTGGAAAGTGTGCGAGAACGTACATGATTGTCTACTTGTCTTGTTGGAAATCTTTATAGGTCGTTAATAGTTACTCTTGTCGTGCAAAGTTCTGTTGCTAGATTTGTCTGTTTGAACTTTTTTTTGCTGTTATATAGAATGGTACATCCTACACTTGAATGACATTTTTCAATTGTTTTGTCATCTGTTGATCTTAACTTTGTTTATCATATCAGTAAATCTCACCCTGTAAGTTCATTGATAATGGTGGGAAGAAGCGTTAATAATCATCCAGACGAGTTAAAATGTTTTTCACGTTCCTGGAACAATCTCTGACCTTTTTGAACTTTAGTTTCCCTTGAAACATAACGTCATGGTGGCAATTCTTGTTAAAGCTTATCTAATTCCTGTAAATTGGACTACTTAGTGATCTGGTGTGAAGTTAATGATTCTAAAGGCTGGTTACCATGGTTGAATTTTTAATGCAATCATTTTTTGTGATAAATTTGGTGGCACTAT
The DNA here is from genome assembly GCA_019097785.1 of Fraxinus excelsior. Taxonomy (NCBI): domain Eukaryota; kingdom Viridiplantae; phylum Streptophyta; class Magnoliopsida; order Lamiales; family Oleaceae; genus Fraxinus; species Fraxinus excelsior. Next base: position 21,213,590 of record CM032642.1, read on the forward strand.
AAAGAAATAAAACAAGAAAAATACGACATAATTAAATGTACTAGGGACTTTTATTGATTAATGCTCAAGCTTACTACATGTCTCGTGTTATACTTGCCCATTTCAAGTCTACCTGGCTTTTGAAAATATGAACTTAGATTCTTGTGCTATTTATGGAAGAATTTCTTACGAGTTGTGTATGGCATGTGAATTGGATATTTTCTAGCATAGTTATGTTTCTCGATTTGTGCTATACTTCATCATATCCAGTCTTTCTGATGTTCCATTTGAGCCCTCCAGGCTGGGTGTGCTGGAAAGCGTAGTTGGTTGTGAGCAATGGTGTTGGAATAGTAATTAAAGTTTCTGGAATAATCATGTATTCTTATGCTCGATAAATTGGAATAAAGCTATTCTTTAGGAATGTTGCTGATATTTATACTTACAATTCTCACCGAGTTCTTATCCAAATGCAGATCCTCACGTTTTTTCAGTTTGGAGGTTACACGCTTGTAAGGAACTCAAAAGACCTCTTTCAGAGTTTTGGGTTTGATACACAACCTGTTGTGATTGGACTTATCCTATTTCAGGTATTAATACACTATAAAGAAACTTGCAGATTGTTCTAAATAAATTTAAGTTGAACCCATATGGGTAGTCTCTCACAGCTTGCTATTATGCCTCTACTATTTTTCATATATGCCCTACTAGGAGCTAGATTTAGTGCATGCTTGGGAGACATTATAAGTTCCTTATAATTTAATGGTCAAAATTAAACATTAATTCTAATTACACATTTTGTAGACCCAGCATTGCTATCCATTTATCCACCATCATTTCTATCACATTATAATTCAGCAACTTTGCCTGCGTTTGGCTAAAATTATTAGTAACTTATGAGGAATAATAGTAGGTCTCATAAATGTGAATAATAAATGGGTAGTAGTTATGAATATGTGGTTAAAATTAATGTTTCAATGGAAATTATAAGTTACTAATAAGTGCCCGTTTGATTCCCATTAATTAAAAAAAAATGAGTTTTGAATAGTGTTTTTAGGAGAATGTGTGGTTAAAAAGTAGGGAAAAGTTTTGGAAAAGCGTGTAGAATATTTTATTGTGCGAATGTGTGGTTGAAAATGATCATGTAGCAAACCATAAAATAAATTAATGAAAATCAAACAAAGTTTACTCAAGAATAATTCTGCTGGTACAACTTTGGATTACAACAATAGATGACGACCTCTCACAAGTGTTGTACTTGTAGCATCTCTCTTTACTCAAACAGTCTCTGTTTGGATTTTCTTTTTAGTTGCTAAGAAGTTACTTTTCAAAGTCAAACATTAACTTTAACAACACATTTCATAGGACCCACGATTACTACCCACTTATCGATCACGTATTTCTACCAACCTATAATTTTAGCCACTAAAAATGAACCAAACAAAGGCATAGGCTTTATCCAAACAAGCACAGTTTTAGGCAGCTCGTCATTTTCTAATGAGCTAGAATTGGCAAGTCCAGTGAAACACCTGTGGCATGTGTGTACGTGTACATTTGAATGTATCTTCACGGCTGGTGTTATGACTATAATCTCTTCATGACTGGGGTTTCTGGTGAAAGCCGCTAGCATTAGTTGATCCTTTCACATGATGCCTTATTGTGGAATTATTACTTTTTTATAGCTATTATTAATTATCATTAGTATTGGTAGTAATAGCTGTTTTAGAATCTTCATGTTTTTATGGAGCGAGGAAAGCAATAAATTTCATGACTGTATATGTTAATCCTGTTTGATGTCGGTTGCAGCACACTGTGATACCTCTCCAACATCTCGTGAACTTTGTTCTTAATCTTGTAAGCCGGGCATTTGAGTTCCAGGTAACGTTCTGATGAATACCTTAGTTGTTATTTTTTATTTTCTTGTACCAAACCATTTTCGAACTCTCGCCAGTAAATTTCGGCTTCTTTTTTGTTTCTCGAAGGCTGATGCTTTTGCCAAGAAGCTTGGATATGGGTCAGCACTTCGCGCTGGTCTTGTGAAATTGCAGGTGATTTGTCTTTTGCTTCCTAACATGCGTTCAGAAATATTGGATTTTCTGCTTGTTTATGTTTTTTGCTATACAAAATGGTAATGGAATCTCCATATATCTCGTCATCTAAATTCAATTATAATTGTTGAAGTTCACTTCTTAGAATGAAAACGTAAGAGCTCGTGATGGACACTCACAGCATGTTTGGTTTAGGACATTAGTAGACAAATAAAATGTCAATATGTTTAACATTTTCTTTTCTTTCTTAAGACTGAATATTGTCCAATCCAACTTATCTCATTTTTGATAGGTTTAGAAATAAATTACTTATGTTGGCGTTCCGATACTTTAAAGTAGCTTTTTTATTTTTTTAACTTAAAAATGAGAAAAAAATGGGACAAAAAAAAGTTGAACTTTTACTTTTCTAAGCTTAGCGAAACATGCTCGTCATATACAAATTGCTACGGTTACTAACTCTTTTGGTTGTTTGGCAGGAGGAGAATCTTTCAGCCATGAACACCGACCCCTGGTATTCTGCATATCACTATTCTCATCCGCCTCTGGTCGAAAGATTAGCTGCAATTGGTGAACCCGATAAAAAAGCAGATTGATCTAGAACTATGGGCATTCTGAAACTGAGTATGATCTACTCGTTTTACACTTCATATTGGACCCATTGTAATCACCAGAATCGATATTATGTGTAGTTTTCTTTTTTTGATGCCATGATCGGCTAACAATTTTCTGTTTAGCTGTATATAAAAAAATAATCCTAGATTAAAGGGTAAGAAAATAGCACAATGAAACTAGACTAATTTCATTAGTTAATTCTTGAACGAGGGTTATGTTTTTACAGATTTATTTACCAACCGATGATGATGCGAGATTTGATTTGGGGCATGTCTGGGAGTGATTAAAATTTGGATTAAAACTCATTTTTTGACCGTTGAGTGTGCAACGGTAACAATTTCATAGAAATGGGCGATTGTGGTGTGAGAAACGGTAAAAAAAAAAAAAATGGGGCTCAAAAATCAATTTCCTCATGTTGAAAATCATTCCCAGACAGCCGCTTGGTCGAAGGCTCGTTAACCAAATAGAAAGAGAGAAAAAAAATAAAAACTCTCTTACTATATTTTTGACATCTCATTTATTTGTAAAAGATTATGTAAATGATGTTATACAGCAAGCATTTTTTCAAAATATTTAATCGCACCTTTTGTTTTAATATTTTCTGGTTATTTAAAAATATAATGAACAAATAAATCTTTTTACTCTTTTAATAAATTTTTTTTGACTAAAGCTCGTCATCATGAATAAGATGTTTTAATTATTGAAATGTTTAAAATAAGAATGTAGTAGAAAAATAATCGATATAACTATGACAATAAATAAAGATTAGAGATTTTGTTAATAAATTATTACTATACATTCTTCAAAAAAAAAAAAAAAAAAAACTTTTAAATAATCATTATTATCTTAAACAAATGCTAAGTAGGACTTTGTTTGGTTCCAATTTTTCCCCCAACCAAACAAGCCTCTATAGATCGGCATCTTGTAAACGGTCCAATTCTGCCGACTATTGGTAGATTGAAAAATCTTACCCACAATTCCAATCCCCAATCATATTCGAACACGTACCCATGTTTAGCGGCGAATTTTCCACTACCCTTCTCGTCTTCTTCAACATCTTCAACGAGCCACACATACATTTTCCACGAAATTCACGAAACTTCTCATAATCTTTTACGACTTCTCTTGTTCTACCAGGTACGAACAGCATCTCTCTCTCTCTCTCTCTCCCCCTCGCGCGCGCGCTATACACAGACACATACACGTGTATATCTGTCTGTTCGATTTTTTGTTCAATTATAGTTAGGATTACCAATTAGATATACGACTTACTTTTGATATTAGTTCAATTGTGACATTTTTGAAAACTTTTGGGCGTTGACTGCTTGAATCGGCGACGATCTGACCATTACCGTCAGTTTTTTAGGTGGCTCTCGGTTTAATTTTCGGATCGAACTGTTATAATTAGGATTAGGAACTAGAGATTTATAATTTTTCATCTTAGAGGTCAACTGTGAAACTTGGTGAAATTTTGGGCGTTGACTGTTTGAATCGGTGGAGATCTGATCATTTCGGCGAGTATTTTAGGTGAATTATTGTTTGATTTTGTTTAGTTTTCAGATTGAACTAATTTTCTGATTTTTAGTTTGTTAATATATGCTTGATTTGTTAATTTAGGGCAAAATAATTTATATTTAGAAAGCTGTAAACTTGAATCAGAATTAATGAAATTATTTTCGTTTCTAGTTGTCTATTTAAGGTATTAATATTTTTTTTATATTTTTTTGCCAAAAATTATTTGAATGAGAACTGTTGAATTTTTTTATTTTTGTTTTAGACGTGTAATAAGGTATTGACAATTTTTTATTATTTTTAGCTGAGAATTATTAAAATTGGATTTGATTGAAATGTGTTAGGTAGTTGATCTGTGATGAGGGGTGTATTTTTGTGTTTATTTCTCAAATTTATAAAATAAAACAAAGAACATGAAGGAAAAACAATTCCTAAGCGATTACTCTCTCTACAGTGGAAGTTTTAAATTCAATGTTCTTAACGCTTCGGGAATAAAGCAATATATAATGAAAAACCTATATAAAAATTTAACAACTTTCTCTCTTGATATTCAGTGTTTGCTGAATCTTGGTATTGTAGTATTATGCTTGTATAATTGTTTGTAACCTACTACTTACCTACAATACGAATAGAATTCAAAAGGTCTGAAAATTGTGCCCATATTATTTTGTGGTACTCAAGTTACTGCAGCCTCCCAGCCACAAAATTTTGGACATGGGTTTTTGGATGTTTTGAAATACTTCATTAGGTGGGCTACACATTCCATTGTGCCGATGTGAGGTGCAGGCCTCCCTGAGGACATATTCCCAAAGAGGAGTCCTCTCGGTAAGCACACCTCGAGAATGAGTAGCCACATTTCTTCCTTACCAACCCCAGGAAATCCAAGAGAGGATGGTACGGACCTGACTCAAAATGCATGAATGAAGTTCATGTTGGATTCCCCTTTCCTCCTGGATTCACTGGGCAATTGGAAGACAACGTTTCTTTTCATGAGAGCTTTTACTTCATCAAAGGTGTAATTTTTACATTTTATGCACGCTATACCATTTGTAAGACGTGACTGAGCCCATGTTGCCCTGAAAACTACTTCATATGTAAGCTTATGTAACATTATTGCAATAAGGATTAAGGAATTTATGTTTGCGTTAGTTATTGATTCTAGTACTTGAAGTTGAAATATTTTCTTTTGAGTGGTATTTCATGACCCTTTACCTCCAATTATCCTTTAAATGGATTTCTCCTTCCTGTTTTATTCTTTCACACCCCCAGTATATAGGTATTTTTTATTTTTATCTTACGTATTTCCTATCGCTGTTATTGCTGCAGTTTGTATAGTTAAATGAGTCGTCCACAGGATCCCCAGAGACCTTTGTTCCCATTTGGAAACCCCTTCCGAAGGATTCTACCTAAGGGCTCAAAAATGTCCCCAAAGCTTCTTGATCTGCTGAACACTTTTGAGGTGACACTTGCCGAGAGGCTTAAAAAGCTTAAGCCAGCAGACAGCGAAGATTTCCTCCGCTCATCATGGATGACATCTGCCATGGAATCACTTTGTGCAATTCACACTGACATAAAAACTCTTATAACTGCGCTTGAACTCCCTGTCTCTGATTGGGACGATAAATGGATTGACGTGTACTTAGACAATAGTGTGAAGCTGCTGGATATCTGCATTGCTTTCAGCTCAGAAATCTCTCGGCTCAATCAAAGCCACCTTTTTCTTCAATGTGTCTTGCATAACTTGGACGGTGCCTCAAAACAGTTTACGCGAGCACGCTCATCACTTGATGGATGGAGGCAGCATATTAGTTCAAAGAACCCGAGACTCGATAACTGTTTTGCCATCATGGATAGTCTTGCTGAAACTATAGACCTACCTAAAATTAAGAACTCGCCAAAGGGAAAGGTATTGATGCGAGCTATGTACGGTGTTAAGGTGGTAACTCTTTTTATATGCAGTATATTTGCTGCTACATTTTCAGGTTCTATGAAGAAATTGATTGACCTACATGTTCCAGAGACTTTCTCATGGGCAGATGCTTTTACTGATCTACGGGCTTTCGTAAATAATGAGATAAGGAACATATTTTCCAGCGGAAGGGTCACAGTGTTGAAAGAGCTTGAAGCTGTTGATACTAACGTCAAGAAGTTGTACCCGATTGTACAAGATGGCCCTGTCGAAACTGAAGTGTTGCAATACTCAACTTCTGATTTAAGATTAGGAACGGAGAGATTTTCACAAGGATTAGATCTGCTCGCAAAGGAAGTGGATAGTTTCTTCCAAATTGTTCTGACTGGTCGTGATGCGTTGCTTTGTAACCTTAGAGTTGGCGGTAATGTCACCAACTCGGTGCAACCTAATGACAGCGTAGGAGGTCAGGCTGTGAGGTAAACTGTATGTAAATTCTTTCCTGTATACATGTGGGTTTATTAGCTATTAGGTCTTATGTTGTTATTAGGTCTTATGTTGTTAGTTTAATTATATACTATATACTAAATGTAGCTGTATTTGTGGTTTGTGAGTGCTTATTACCAAGTTGTAATATGTTTGAACTCTTGTGCAATGTTAATGATATAAGTTTGTATTGTCTGCAAGAATAGTGTTCGAGTATCAAGATTTACATTTGCCGTCGTCCATGTTTCGCCCGGCTCACGATTTGCATTGGAGATTCGGGTTGTTTCGAACCTGCTTCTCCGGGTCTGCGACCCCGTGCATTTTTCCTTTGGAAAATTGACTAAAAAATACTTGATAGAATATTGCTTCAACTTGGCAAAGGCTTTAAGTACGTAATGATCCGTGTCGCCATTTGTATGATATAGATTCTTGTGATTTTTAAAGCTTATTTGACCCATGATTTGGGTAATTGGTGCAAAACGTCCCTACCTATGACGAGTTGTGTGGAAAACGTCCCTACCTATGCATTTTCTTGCGTAAAACGTCATTTTCCTTAATTTTAACATAAAATGATCGATATACCCTCCCATTTAAATAAAGAATAAATTGCAATTTTCTCTTAAACTTTTTTAAAATGCAAATCAATCCAAAACTTATGAAAATATTAAAAAAAAAAAAACTCTCCCCTTTCTCCTCATCTCCCTCCCTGAGCCTTCTCCACCTTCCGGCTGCCATTATTGTTTGCATTGGCGCCCGAGCCATTTAAACAACACTCCTTTCCTTCCCGGCGAATATCTTGTCACTCAATCTCCCCCAACCTGCTAAGTCTAAATCTCCCACCACCCCCTCTGACGAAGGTGGTCTTTCCGCAAGTGGGGTTTCGTGGGAGTCGGAATTGGCGCTGCTGTTTTCTTCCTAGTCTTAATCTTCGAGGCTTGGTTCTTCCTCCACCGCCGAGCCCACCGCCACCAATCTTCACCAATGCCGTCGTCCCTGATTAAGAAACTTAATGATGAATATGTAGAGCCGTAACCATTGTCATCGGTATCATATAAAGGGATATGAATGCAATTGAAACTCTTACAGTGTACAAATTCAAAGACCTACAAACGGTCCCATTTAAATTCATATGAATGGATTCAGTTATTTACTCCCCACAGTCATCAAATTGGGATTTTGTTATGCTAATTCGTAATCCCTTTTTTATGCTGAGTAATTTCTTGTCTTGGTCCATATTACACTGAAGATTTTCACATTTTTTTTCTCTATTTTCCATTTGTAAGATTGCAGTTCAAGCTAGAGGAAATAAATGGAATTATGACAGATTTCAATGAACTTGGTCATTTGGTACCAACATGTTCTTTAAACTCATGAACCTCTCTCTCTCCCCTCCAAAAATTTATGAAAAAGAGTAAATTGCTAGAGTTATTGTATATGGCTGTTGGAGGAGGAAGATGGAAGATAGAAATGAGAGTTTTTTTTTTAATATTTTCACAAGTTTTGGACTGATTTGCATTTTAGAAAAGTTTAAGAGCAAAATGCAATTTATTCTTTATTTTTCTTTTCTTTTCCTTTTTGTTTTATTTAAATTGGAGGGTATATCGGTTATTTTATGTTAAAAATTAGGGAAAATGACGTTTTGCCCAAGAAAATGCGTAAGTGGGGACGTTCTGCACCAAAAAATCAAACGTATGGATATTTCCACACAACCCGTTATAGGTAAGGACGTTTTGTGTCAATTACCCCCACATGATTTTAGAAAATTCGTGGCAAACGGGCCTTCAATATTAAATTGCAATTGTTGACTGGAAAATGAGGTGGAATTGAAGGCAGGCAACTTTGACTGATTTATTGGACTAATTAGTGGTCAAGTTATGTATATCTAGAAAAGGAAAATATTGACAACAAAATCATCGGAAAAAATCAAAGCAGAAACGGGCAATCTACCTTGATGAATTCAATCAGTCATCAGCAATTGAAAATCAATTTGAAAATATAAAACTTTTATGAATGGATGTGTAGTTGATTTTCACCACAATGGGATTGGGTCACGCGGCTATGCCTTCGAAAAATCATTTTCCTTCACGGGTAATCTCAAGTTACCAGCTCAAAAGCTCACACATTCGCTAAACTTTCCATCTCCAGAAGATACAGCAAATAACTTTTCTTCATCACGTTTTACAAGCTTAGTTAAAGGTCACCAAAAGAAAAAAAGAAAAGAACTAGAAAAAATATCATTTTACCCCGAATTGAAAAAAATAAATAAATAAACACAGAAGATGAAACAAGAAATGTTGAAAAGCTCTCCTTTTTCTTTCGCATACATCGACACCCACACAAAAACTCTGTGAAAAACTGAATCTTGGAACTGGGTTCTTGAAACAAAAAAATCGCTTTTTTTTTTTTTTTTTGGATTATTGATTTAGATGTTTCCTTATTTTTAAAATTTTTTTGGGTATGTCTGTGGAATCAAGCTCTGGTTCAGGTGATCGTGGTGGACATATTATTAAAGGAGTTCCAACTCATGGTGGAAAATATATGCAGTACAATGTGTATGGGAACCTCTTTGAAGTTTCAAGAAAGTATGTTCCCATCAGGCCTGTGGGCCGTGGGGCTTGTGGCATCGTCTGGTAAGAATTAAGAAAAATGTTTTATGATTCCTTCAGTTCAATCTTGGATTTATAGCGAAATCTTCATGTTTTTTGGATGCTTTGTTAATGAGTTAATTAGACTGCTAATATTTTAGTCAAACGTTTTGAAATTGGATGTCATAATTCTGCAATTTTCTATGATTACTGCTATAATTGTATGACTATGTAATTACTATAGATTATTCGTATTAATAGGTGTCCTTACCCTAAGACATTCTCTCTGTAGTTTTTAGATTAAAAAAAAAAAAAAAAAATGTAACAAATTTTATATCCTTTCAATGTTTCTGCCTTCATCTGTAGTTTATAGTTTAACATCGTGTCAAAACGAGTTTTGTTCGATTTTGAGTTGAAATCATCATTGCTTTCGTGCTTGGATGGGTGGCCTTGTGACACTCATCAGGCCAAATTTTGGTTAATGGAGCATCCCGAATGTGTGTGTAAGCTATAATAACATTCGGATTTACCGAGTTGGCGAACCAAGAGGGAAGGCTGCCACTCCGTAGGATTAGTCGGGCGAGGCTCGGACACCTAAGTCACCAAAAAAAAAAAAAGGGCAAATTCGCTTCGCTACAAGGGCAGAGCCAGGAGGGACAAAAAAAATTCTATTAGTCTGATACATAGAAAAAGAAAATTCCACGCTAAAATGTAGATGGGCTTGGGGGGCAGGGCTGGGATCCCTGCTTCACTAGTTGGCACTTGGCATGGTGCATTCTGCGAAGACTATGTTTCTGTACAGGAATTTGGTGAGGGATTATGTTGAGGGAGATATGGATGCTGCTTTTCTCCTCATCAAAGACTTGATGGGTTGAGGGCTTAGTGTTTTAGTAAAGCATTAGTTGCCTTGGATGTGCAATACTCACATTGAAAAGCAACTCCAATTCCGCCTACGTCGTCCGAAACTGCACCAGTTGAGACTGCTGGTTCGTGTACTATACCAATTCTTGCCCTTGATTGACAGGTTCCGATGTTTCCCTTTTGTCAATTGGTTGAAGTACTTTGTTACCAATTCTTGACCTTGTTTGACCGGTTCTCAATATTTTTTCTACACTCGTTCTTTTCATTTTTGGGGTTATTTTCCTTTTTCAATTCTACCTCTAATACTCTCATTCCTCTCAAGGTCTAGACCTGGCTCAAGTGGTAAGAGCGAAGCCTTAACACGCCAATGGAATTGGGTTCGACCCTCCTTTTTGGGGGAGGGGTGAAATCCCTTGATCCCCTAAAAAAACTCTTATTTTGTGCTATGACTACTGGATAACACGATAGATGGCATAAAAAGTACTAATATTTGGAAAGATTCTAGTCCTCGTAAATTTAAACCACCTTGTAACTTTTGGAAAGGTCTTCAAATGTGTTTAGAACTTTGGAGTGATGGTGCTTCGCATAAGCAAATTGTGCTAGTAGGTTACAATTATTCTGTTAAACCCGTGTTTTTTTGGATATATTTTCATTGTGAAGGAAAACAAGTGATATTTTTTTTTTTTCATTTGTTTCAGTGCCGCCATGAATTCAGAGACACTCGAGGAAGTTGCCATTAAGAAGATTGGCAATGCTTTTGACAACAAAATAGATGCCAAGAGGACGCTACGGGAAATTAAACTTCTTCGTCATATGAATCATGATAATGCAAGTGTTGTAACCCTTTCTTGATACCGAATCTTAACTAAGCTATATCTATTGCTGCCTTAAATTGTTCATTTGCTCGAAAACTTAGTTCTAAAAATTCGTTTCTGGTGGAGTTTCAAGTATTTGCTAAAGAATTTGTTGGTCGAATCTTTGTCTTGCTAAGTTTTTATACATCTTCAGGTAGTTGCAATTAAAGACATCATACGGCCTCCACTAAAGGAGAACTTCAATGATGTCTACATTGTTTATGAATTAATGGACACTGATCTTCATAATATCATCCGATCCAACCAGCCATTGGCAGATGATCATTGTCGGGTACGCCTCAAGTTCTTGCTTTGTTTATTTTGTATTATTTTAATGGGTTTAATAGAACTCATTTTTAGATTCGAGAAGGCAATATTTTAAATGTCGCTAGAGGTGCCTCCAAATTACTTTATCATATCGGCAGACTTCATACGTGCACATCATGCATCTTTTTTATTATCCTTTCTCCTGCTTTGCAATGACCCAAAGAAATAGGAAGCTAGAGAAATAAAAGAGGGTTTGTACTCATTTTTAGATTCAAGAAGGCAATATTTTAAATGTGGCTAGAGGTGCCTCCAAATTACTTTATCATATCGGCAGACTTCATACGTGCACATCTCATGCATCTTTTTTTTTAGCCTTTCTCTCGCTTGCAATGGCCCAAAGAAATAGCAAACTAGAGAAATAAAAGAGTTTGAAACTTCTAAAGCTAATTAAACACGAGAAAGCTCGCTTGCACAACACCTTGCATTTACTTTGAGACACCATTGTGATCTGTTATTCTTCTATTGTTAAGATGTAAGTTTGGATGAATTATTTCATGGATTTGACTCATTTGAGCACCTGTATTAATTATGCTTTATTTCTTAATAAGTACCTGTTTGTCTATTCAAAATTTAAGTTTTGTTAGTCATACATTATCAGTATATATAGACAAGTTTTCTGTTATGCTTTGCTAAATTGTCTTACCAGGACAGCTTATTTAATTTTCTTTCTAATTTTGCAGTACTTCCTATACCAAATTTTACGAGGACTCAAATATGTGCATTCTGCAAATGTCTTGCATCGTGATCTAAAACCGAGCAATTTGCTCCTCAATGCGAATTGTGATTTAAAAATCGGAGATTTTGGACTTGCAAGGACTACATCCGAGACTGATTTCATGACTGAATACGTTGTTACTCGCTGGTACAGGGCGCCTGAACTGCTCCTAAATTGTTCAGAATATACTGCCGCGATCGATATCTGGTCAGTAGGTTGCATACTCGGTGAAATCATGACAAGACAACCTCTATTTCCTGGAAAAGATTATGTCCATCAGTTGAGACTTATCACAGAGGTACATGTTTGCAGCATTAGTGAACGCATATTGGGTGAAATAATAAAACTAGGAGACCTCTGGTACTCAGCTTTGGAATGAGTCGAATAACGAACAGAAGCTTAGAGCCCATTTGGTTTGTGTTTTAGTATTGAATTTTGAGTTCATTTTCAGTTTTCTATTTTGAGGGTCCACTTTAAGATTGCTAAAACCACATTTGGTTTGTCATTTTGAAATCTATTTCTCAAAATAAAAAACTAGAAAAATATTTGATTTGGAATTTTGAGTTGTTCTAGAATTTTTATGTAAATAACCATTAAGAGTTTGAACTATTTCTATTTTTCGAAAATTTTCTAGAATTTTAATGTTTTTAGATTTAATTTTCTTAGAATTTTATTTTTCAATTTTTTTACTTTTTTATTTTCTAGATATCAAAATTTCAGTTTTTAAAATTTTTATATTCTTATTTTTATATATATATTTTTAGAATTTTATTTAAATAAAATTTTTTAACACTTATTCCTATGTCTTGAGTATTTTTAGAGTTTTCAATAAAAACGCTAAAAATGTCAAAAATGCGTTTTGAGTTTTATGTTATAAGTAGTTTCCGAAAATGTATTTTCAAAAATACCATACCAAACAAGTTTTGAGTATTGTGTAAAACTGAAAACAGCAAACCAAACACACTTTTAACTTTTGTGTCTTCTTAATGCTACTTTCCAATCCACTTTAAAAATTTTACTAATGTTTAAATCAATTCAACATAGACAACAAACTTGTTCAGTCTTCCACTTTTCTTTATCTTTGTTAAATTACCCTCTTGCTTCAGTTTCTGATGCTTATTCCTCTGGAATTTCTAATGTCAGTGGTGAGGATTCAGAACAGTTCCATTGTTTCTTGGTAAAACTTTTGACTTTCTACGTGTATATGAACATTTTCTTATTCTCTAATGAACTATTTGTTGTTAGGAAGCTTTGGGTTGCATGAATCCAATTCTACATCTTTAGTTATAGGAAAGATTATCTTTTGAGACGAATCAAAGATTTCTGACTTGGAAGTGGCTGCAATTCTCACTGCGCTGAAATTTGTGAGGGTTTTATATACCTAAAATTATCGGGGATGATTTAAATTGACTCTGTGCTAGTCTCTTTATATAGCTGTTTTCTTTTCTAACTAATCTATATGCACGGTAAAGCCTGCCTTCTGGGTATGATCAACTTATCATTTTTATTCTAAAAGCTCATAGGCTCACCAGACGATGCGAGTCTCGGGTTTCTTAGGAGTGACAATGCCCGAAGATATGTTAGGCAACTTCCTCAGTATCCAAGGCAACAATTTTCTGCGAGATTTCAGAACACTTCTGCTGGAGCTCTGGATTTGCTAGAGAAGATGCTCATCTTTGACCCAAGCAAACGTATTACAGGTGTGTTTTGACTACAGTTAACTTTTTACTGATTTTTAACTTCAATGTTGAATTACAACTTGAGGACTAAGTCAGGCTGTTGATATTTACCTCTATGAATGCTATAAAACTCTGGGAAAGATCAATAACATACAATTTGGAAATCGAATACAATAACAATGACAAAATATGGCGAAAAAATCTGCAGGTATTTAGCAAACAAGTCAACCAGGAATAAAAAAACAGCTTTCGGAAAAGATAATAGACGAGCACAAGAAATTCAATGATTTTCTTCCCTTTCTTCTTTTGGGTGGGTGGGTGTTTGAGGGTTCATTATTACTTCTGAATTGATGTTACAAATCTTTCTTGGTCATTTGCAGTCGACGAGGCTCTTTGCCACCCGTACTTGGCGCCACTTCATGATGTTAATGAGGAGCCAGTATGTCAGAGGCCTTTCGTTTTTGATTTTGAGCAGCCGTCATTCACCGAAGAGAATATCAAGGAACTCATCTGGAGGGAATCAGTAAAATTTAACCCTGATCCAACTCATTTAAGGAACGTGATTATATGATGTTGACCACAAGATATTCGAGTTTAAGAAATAATGGTCTCAGGTTCTTGTTAGAATCTTATTCGGACGTTGTATCTGTAGTGAATCCTGTTGTACAAAAGAGCTGAAATAACGTACCTATAATTGGCTTCTCCTTGTTAAAGAGTCTGATATCCGTGATTTTTTCGATGTTTTGCAGATCTCTTTGGATTATTTTCCTAATTGTTTGATTGCATTAGTGAAGGATCTTGCATTTTACAGTTATTTGTAATACTATAATCGAGTCTTTCGCTTTATTATTCTCAAAGCAGAATGTTATACAAATTTCTACTGTTGCTTTCGTGTCTCAAATTGGCTGTAGTTCACTTTTATCCACAACTTTGACTCTGATCCAATGGATGTATGGAGAAGCAACCACTTTTCTCAAAAGCTAGTGTAGGAGAGGCACAATCTAGCTATATGACATCTAAGATCAGGCTCGTAAAACTAAAACTACTTGAACCACTATTTGTTTGGGCCTTTATTTTGAAGTATCGCTACAAAATAAGCCCACCTCCTGTGCAATCGTGGAGAATCGAACATGAGATCTCTAACGCTAAGACCATCTGATATAAGATGCGACCACTACTCTCGAAGGCTATAACTTCGTATTAGCCATATTATTCGATGGAAGAATTAACAATTGCGTTCGAATTGTGGGGAACTCATAATGTGGCTGTCTTGATAGTCGCTTTACGCGGACCCTGTCTCAGTCTAATGCTTAAGAAGAGAACTTTGATCATCAGTTGTTATTTAAGCAGGAAATTTAGGGCTTTGAATTGAAGAGAACATTTGTGTTCAATATTTACTCAAATATAATTGTTTTAAGTCCATCTATCAAACATGGTAATAGATTTAAGAAACCAGAACTTGTGCTTTTAACAGTTGAAGAGAACATTTCAAGAGTAGCACAAATTTAGGACATGACAAAACATGAAACTTTTAACAGTAAATTAAGGAATTCATATTATAAGAACATCTCTGTAACTCTATATTATCAATCGCCAAACTATCCTAAGAAAAACCACACGTCTCGATTTTCTCGAGACCTTGCTCTGGCAGCAGATTGCACGGTGGAAGCATCACACCACTCATAATCCCTTAGATTTCAGTACAAGACCATATTCTTCTTAGCCTTTTTAGCCATACCTATCGTCACATTAGAAATGCGATGGATAGCCCAAAATTCCCTCGAAATGAGCCACCCTCGATACAATGTACAAACTTATTCTGCACTCGAAGATGAGGAAACTGCCTGCTGTTTCTCAAAATAATTGTAAACAAAGAAGTTTGTTTCGAAGGCGTATAGCTTCTTAAGAGTTTCGCCAAAATGCAACAGGTTTAGCAATCTGACCGTGTCCTTATACCAGTTTATATGTCAAGCGCAAGTGTATCACTGGTTGACTCCATCTTGCTGGTTGCTGCCTAATTTAGCACCATGTTTCTTGATTATCCGAACGGACTGGAGAAGAATATCCTGCTCAGCATCCTTGTTCTAGAACCACATATAGTACAAGAACTGATATTAGCTAAGTGGGGTGGACAAATGTACAGGAAAAAAAAAATATCATCATAAAATTGTCATACGTCTACCATAAAGCACCGAGAATGATTGAAGAATAGAAGCATCATCTATGCTGAGATATTTAATATTCTAAAATGCAATTACATTAACATGTAATATGATGAAAAACTATATCCAATTTCAGATAAAGATTGTAAATGAAAATTAAACCAAATCGTGAAGATATTCACCAACTGAACACTAGGAAAAAGTTATTGGTAGCGGCATTGACCAGTATGAATATATTGAAGGAAAATATACAGAATAAATATTGTCGTTCTCCAAAAGAACCACAAGAAGAAAGGAAAGAAATGTAAATACTAACGGGTAATTTGACTTATTTTCCCAAGAAAAATATTTCACTGCCATTAATTGTAGTAAGTGCTTATTTGCTAGTACTTTTAAATGCTTATAACATGTCGATCCTACAGAATGTATGGCTAATAAGTGAATAGTAAATTGTGGGTATAAATTTGACTAGCTAAAATTATAATTTAAGCTCTGCCAAACATGCTGTAAAGCTTAAATCAGTTCTATACCAAAATATTGCCTAAAGGATGCCAAAAGAATCTTCTGCAGTGTTGTGTATTAATGATAAGCTTAGTAACATTTACAAGATTCAATACTAACATAGGCCAATGTAAAGCAACATAATATAAACCAATTAAATTGATTGAAGTGCTCCAACTAATATCGGATAGAACTTGAGAAAAAAATATCTTGACAAAGAAACAAGCATACCATTTGTTTAAGATTGCATCCAAGAGTAAGTTCTGCATATGACCTCTCTATTCTGGACAAGAAACAGTACGGCGCCTCCTTTTCCAAGAACACGTTTGAATTTGATTTGAGCATGGTCTTTATATCCTCCGATAACAGGGGAATCTTTTCTAAGTCATCAATTTGCAGCGGAATTCTCGTGACCATAGAACGCCATTGAGCCCTTGATTTATTCACAATCACCTATAAATGGCATAAACAAATGGTAAAATTTATATTTACACTCAGATGCCTACTAATTAAAACATGAAAATATGAAGTGAAGACATTAATATTCATCAATCAAACACTTAAAAACAATTAATAAATGGGCACTTATTGATGAAATCTTAAAGACATAAAAAAAGGGGACAGGCATGCATAATGATCAAGGGGGACACTTCAAGAAGCATTGTCTAACATAGGTGAGGATTAATGCAACTATTTGAAAAGAATAAGGAGGGAAAGCTCAAACCTATAAAAGGATTGGACAGTCAAGAAGATAAACCCACCTGACTGGAAAACAGTGAATTTGGAACGATAACCGGAAATTTTTCTGCAGTCAGCAGATGTGTAGTTGTAAGACCCATTTCGACCACTTGACCTTCTACAGATCCAGCCTGTAGTAAGAAGGGAAAACAAAATTATTGAGTCAAAATCTGATAGCAACATTTGGAATTAGGAAATTCGTAATATACAGGAATACTAAAACCTATATTAATAGTCATTATTGCTATCCAAATATAACATAAATATGAAAGCCATGCTCTAACCAATTCTTTGATTATTACCAATATCTTTCTTCCCGGTTGAAAATAAAAGATTTTATACACACACTCCATTAAAATGAGTTTTTGAGAGAAACACATTTGGAATAGCGATTTTTTGGAGAATGTGTGATTAAAAAATAAGGAAAAGTTTTGGGTTTATGTGTAATATTATTTTATGGGAGTGTGTGTGGTTGAAAATAAGTTTTGAACAAATGTATTTTTTGGTAAAATGGAGCCCCGAAAGGGGTTAAATGAAGGCTGGGCATGCCATCTGAACCCCTCATAATGGCTACTTAGTATTATGTAATAAACAAGAACATACAGCTACTTCTACAGAGTGCTGATACATGCAACCAGAAATGTCTATCCTTCAATTAATTTAAAAGTTCCTCTCAGTGGAATAACAAACTAATGCTTTTACAAAGCTGAGTGATGTATTGTAAAAACGATATTATATAGTAATTTTTTTTGTGTGAGAATAATTAAAACTGGACGGCGTGTAATTTTCTATAGAAAGAGAATAGAGGTGTTAACATACTTTGATGGTGTCTCCAATTGAAAATGGTTGGGAAAGCTGTACAGACAGCCCACTGAGAACATTTCCAAGTACATCTCTTGCAGCAAAAGCAGTAGCCACTCCTGCACAATGAATATGAACAAAGTCAGCTACAAATTCTTATGAAAATAGAAAGCATAAATACATCAAGCGGAACCATCACGCTTCTCCCTAGTATCATCTTCATTATTGATGTTTCTGTTTTCCATGCACAGACTATACATAATAATAGAGAAAAATTATGAATTTTATAGATGACCCACTCTGCATGCCCTGGAAGTAGGAATGGGCCAGCCCACAACCAATGGCGGAGCCAGCACCCAGCGAGATGGCGAGGCCGCCCGTGCTGGCTCCGCCAAAATATATAGGTCAGAAGCAACCCCCACTCGCCATTGTTGCAGTTGTCGAAAAGTTTGAAGACGGTAAAGATGAGTTTAGGCTTTTTTTTTTTTTTTTTGTTTTAAATTGTGAACCTTTTGGGAATCTTTTTTTTAAAAAAAAAAAATTAGACCCATATCCATAGGCCTACAGCTGATTCTTTGATTGGGATTATCTATAGACCTTCTAAAGCATTAACTGTGGATTGTGGCAGCTGCGAAGACGATGTGCTCTGGTAGTGATGATTCCGAATATTGGGATAAGGCATCAGTTCAAGGCTGTTTCTCTTCCCATTTGGCAAACCAATTGAAGTCCTCATCTCTTATTCTTATTCCCTCTTCTTGTACTGTGAAAATTACGTTCTCTTCTACAAAATTTCAAGATTTTGTATAACTAAGCCAATCAAAAGATGAAATTTCATAGACCTCAAAAAAAAAATTAATTTTTGAGTAGTATGTATTTGTGTGTGAAAAGAGGTGTCCTTGTCGGGAACGGTGGAGGTGAATCTTATTTTCTTGTTTTCATCTTTAATATTCTATTTTTATTCTATTAAAGATCAAAATGCACCAATCCAACTATATCTATATCATATTAGTATGATTTATAAAAATTGGGAAATTGGTGAAAATTGGAGAATTTGTGAATTTTTACAGATCGGTTGGTGGTTTAGGGATTTACGTATTGGTGATTTGTGATTTATATATACTGATAGGTGATTTATGGATTTAGTACTGTGATTTGGGGTTTGTGATTTACGGATTGGTAATTTGTGATTTATTAAAATTGTAATAGCGCTTTGTGATTTGGGGTTTGTTAATAGATTATGGAACAATAATTTGTTGTATTATTCTTCTTGTAGTCATTCCTCTCTCCCTCTATTTCGTCTTTCATAAACGATCTTGCTATTGCGGCCATTGACGGTCAACGAACGCCCTAGCTGAACAAAATTCCTTAATCCACCACTGCCCATAGCTTAGCTGCCCCTTTACGTATTGAGCAACCGCCGCAACCCACTACTTCATGTTGAAATCTCTTTTCCATGTCATGTCATACCAAATTTCATTTGCAACTTTCAACAACTCCTTTATATATATATATATATATATATATATATATATATATATATATCTCAAGAGACTCGAAACCATAGGCTAAAGAAAACAATTGATTATGTACAAGGAGGTGACATACATTTTATAAATTATCCATTCAACGCAATTAGTAATAAGCATATATAAAAAGAATGTGAACATTTCTCAACAGCAGAAACTCGATAATGAGCATAAAATAATTCACAACAAAACTCACCTCCTATGCCTCCAACTGTCAAAATAGATTGCACGGCCACGCCAGATGCCTCTGCTAAAGCCATCAAACCAACAACAAAGAGACCAACCGAGGAAATTTTATCCAAAGTTAACAGCCTATCTCGATCAAAGCCTTCCAAGCTCTTCATTGCTAAAGCTCGAGTAATCACATTTGTTTTCCACCGATGGAGAAACCACACAATTGACATGATAACAGCACCTCTCCAGGCCTGTGTAACGTACTCTGTGGTAATAACAGTTGGTGCCACCATCTCTCCACTGCATAAGGACACAAAATCAAATTACATTTATGGCAAATAACCATAAAAACATAAGCATGCATAGAAGGGAATATAAAGTACAAGCCCACTAACATCCAAGAGAATGCCATAAAAGTGACCAAATATCGAATTGGATCCTCCAATGCGCCCCAAAAACTTTTCTCATAAGGAACAGGCCCCCACGATGAGCTCTTGGATAAGAAAGCAGCTGGGCCTTGCATCGACAAGTTATAGAATCTTCTCAAAAGCTTTGGCAATACTGCCCATGCCAATAATGTACTGGCCAAAGTACCACCAACGGGGACAATAATGTCTCTAAGATAAGGATGAGTATCGAGTAATTGTTGAACGTATGGCGTCGCTTCATCAGACACGTCTTTTGCTTTCTCCCCCGTGTATTTTACAACATCAACGGTAGACTGCCACGCCTCCTTAACTTTCTCAAGCCAATCACCCCCACCATTACTACCATCGCTTACACTACTAGGCCCACTTGCATCCACAGCTGCTGGCAAATCAGGGCCTCGAGGAATGTTACCTTCGCTACCTGTGCGTGATGAGAACAACCTACAATTCATCACAGCACTCTCCGCAGCAATTGCAAATGCACCTCGAGAACTCGAATTAGTAAATAGCCAATGCGAAAAATGTGCATTTACATGATTTCCCTTAGAATTCTGAATATCACCAGTAAAGTTCAAACCCATTTTTCCAAAATTATGGGCATGCCAAGATTCCCTAGTGGGATCATTTCTACACATAAATACAATCGATGGTCTTATGTCAAGTCTAGACCCGTATTTCATAGAAAGATGAAGTGATTTCAAGCTTAAAATTCTAATCGAAGCCATTTGCCAATAATAGACACAAAGTTTCAACCAAACTTCCTCAGTCTGCAAATAACATAATCAAGAAAAGGGAAACTTCAGTAGCAGATCTTCGAGTTGACCTTTACTCTTCAATAGAGAAAACAAAAGCAAAATTAATTTAAAAAAAGCACAATTTAAGGACTTCTTTTACGATTGCAATTTCTTTTAAAACAAAGCAACTAATCGAGATTGGTTTTGATGCAAGTAGAACTGACCTGATGATGAATTATCTTCGAAATTTACAATCCCAAAACATAATACGAAGTACAATAAATCAGCAAATTTAGATGATTTAAAATCAGATTTTAATCTGTCAAACATGCCCTAAGTTTTGCTTATAGGTAAGGGTGGGTGGTTCCGAAACGAGAACCAATGGCTCTCTTTATAAGGGAACAATTGGTAATTATAGAACCGAACCAAAGCGGAACTAATGTTTTGGTTTGGTTGTAGAATCAAAATTTCCAAAATATATTCTAAAATGATTAATGTGCAAAGATGACATGGACCCTGTATTTTTTTTTTTTTTTTTACAGAGACCATATTCTATTATTTAAAGAATATTTATATATTTAGATACGGGTAATTGGCGCAAAACGTCCCTACCTATGACGGGTTTTGTGGTAAACATTCATACGTTTGATTTTTGGTGCAAAACGTCTCTACCTTTACATTTTCTTGCACAAAACGTCATTTTCACTCATTTTTAACATAAAATGACTATTGTACCCTCCTATATAAATAAAATAAAGAATAAATTGTAATCTACTCCTAAACTTTTTAAAAAATGTAAATGAGTCCAAAATCTTAAGAAAATTTCAAATCATCCAAACTCTCACCAAATCATCCAAACCCTTCTCTGTTAATACTAATAATAAGAAAATCTCAAATCTTCCCTCACCAAGAACCCTAATTTTTTGCATAGACCTCTAATGACAGCTAGCAATTGAACCTGATTTTGATGCAATTGGTGAAGACTCATTACTAGAATATGAGCGTCAGGTAAGGGCAAACCTATTCCAGGTGGTCCCCCTCCATTAGTTCATCGGACGGCGCCGAAAATCGATTTCTTTGCTGGCGAAGTCGCGAGCTTCACGACATGATAGTTTTCAAACAGAAATTGAACGTGCTTGAGAGATGATATGGATGAATTGCAACCATGTACAATTTCATCTGGATGTGGGGAAGGTGTCGTAGGTATCCGCGACCATAAGTGTGAACACCCCCGAAATCGCATTCTTCTTAGGTGAGTTCGCTGCTGTTGTGTCTGGAAGGGAAGTTGCTGCAAAATTGAGCTGCTATGGAGTGTTTTGTAGTGAATTTTTGGCATGGTTAGATTCGTCTAGGGATGTGCAGTCGGCCGAGGTAGGTTCCAGCCATGGTGTTGACCGAAATTTTGATTTCCAACAATTTGCATTTTTTATGGCAAAATTTTTTTTTTGCTCGATTTCTGGTGATTTTGTGGATGAAATTTCTTATTGTTTGGTGGTAAATGAAGCTGATGTTAGGAGCTTTTCTAGGATACCAAAATCTGGTGGTTTGGGAGGTCGATCTTTGCCGAGATTTGAGAAAGAAGTGTTTGGATGATTTGGTGAGGGTTTGGATGATTTGAGATTTTCTTAAAATTTTGGACTCATTTACATTTTTTAAAAAGTATTAGAGCATATTGCAATTTATTCTTTATTTTTCTTTTCTTTCTTTTATTTATATAGGAGTGTATAATGATCATTTTATGTTAAAAATGGGTGAAAATGACGTTTTGCGCAAGAAAATGCAAATGTATGGACGTTCTGCACCAAAAAATCAAACGTATGGACCTTTTCCACAAAATTCGTCATAAGTATGGACGTTTTGCGCTAATTACCCTTTAGATATTTATAATTTTGAAGTACTTGTCGAAGTTATTTATATTTAATACATAATTTTACTACATTCAAAAATGTTTATTATTTTTTATATATTTTATTTTAACTAAATTTTTTTTAGATTATTTATTGTTTTCCTATATTGGAAATTGAAACACTTTGAATGCATTTAATTATAGAGAGTCCAATTTTGTAAATTGAATTATTAATTTAAATAGTCTTTGGATCGTGGTTTTAAATGTTAGTTCTTTAAAATATAGAGCGTCTCATATTTAAAGAGTGTCTTGGAGATGCTGAACTAGTAGAGATAATTATGTGATACACGACAATTTTATTTCAAATAGGATGGGAAATTTTTCTTGTTGTAATAGGGTTTTATTTTTTGTTTAGATTAGGACTTTTTATTTTCTCATATTTTTATTACATTTTCTTTTAGGTTTTAATTAAGTATCTTCCTTAAACTAATATGATTAAGATAATATTTTACTTATAAACAAAGGCTTTCTAATTTTGGATTCCCCCATAACCATGGGTTCCAATGCACGAGATCTTGTAACACTTACCAATGAGTCCATATCGATTAGTATTACACAGAAAAATCAATTATACAAGCACTAGTAACATAACAAAAATGACTTCCTAGGCTTTGTAATTTTTTCATGATCAATTCAATAAAATAAAATTATTCTCTACGAATTTTCAAATTAGTTTAACTTATTCTTGTTTCAAGAACTTCAATTCCACTTCCTTACCAAAATTAGTGTCAGAGCAAAAATTTGCCCTTAGTTGATGGTCGCCTATGATGGTAATGGGATGCATTCTTGGGACGATGATCAAAGGATTGCAATATTACCAACATCAATCTAAAATCTGGAACAAATAGTAGAAAGATTTGAATATGTTGTGGACAAAACATCGCAAATTTTGACTTGGTTGGCCACTCCAATGAGTCCATAACATGGCAATAAGTGGCTAAAGATTTTTCTCAAGTCCACAACACGATGCGAAAATTTTAGGGTTTTTTCCTTCTAATTGATTAAGCAAGATTACAAACTATTCAGTAACTTGAGGAGACGTCATACAGATTTAATAAGGAGGTTACGACTAGGTCATGCGAGGATAGCAAAATATGAAAATTAAGTTCAGTCACACTAAGAAATAACGAGGAAATAGTGGCCAATGACCGGTTGACCTAACCTAATTTCCAAAATGGTCTTTGACCAGTATTAAATGAAAAAAAATGATAAAAACAAAACAAAATGTTTAATTATATATTATACCCTTTAAAAAGATAAGCGAAAACAAGAAGAAGAGAACGAACCATATTAGGATTCCAAGATTACAAACGAAACAGACGGCCCTATTCATCTTCTTCATCTTCTAAACTTGATAATGTTAGTATTTCATTGGGTGAATGTAGATATTTGAATTTTTTTTTTTCATTAAATAATTTATGAGTTTAATACAAATATTGAGGTTTATTTATGGTTAAAATGGAAGAAAAGTCAAATTTGAGGTTGAAATAGACGAAAAATGGGTATCTTTGGGGTGAAGCTCGCCGAAAATGGAGTTTTCCATCAAGCCCACCGGTTTAGCCAGATCCGGACCCAAACGTCCGAGTATTTATGCCATTTTTTTCTTTATTTAATGTAATAATTTTATAAATTATTTTTATATCCACCTTATTGTCACTTATGGAATAAGTATTTTGAAGGCAAAAAGAATGAGTTTAATAAGTGAAGACTATTTTATCCTTAATGTTTGAAAAGAAAAATGACTTTTTGTATTGAATTAACGAAGTAATTGACGGTTGTAGATGGAATAACGTATTTGACAATAAAAGTGAAAATGTCAATTTACACAATAATATTGAAATGTATGGATGTTTTGTACTAATTATTATGATTTTCATATTGAACTAGTCAACGTTGAACGCGTGTTGTACGTTATTATGAAAATGTTTTATAAGCAATGTAAAAGTAATATTTGAATATGCGTAAATGTTAATTAATTTGGAATTAATACCAGCGAATATTTACGTGACAATGGATATTAAATCATTTATTTAATTTTCAATTAAATAAAACTAGATATTAATTAACATATAAGGATATGAATAATTAAATTCATTATTGAATGTGAATTTACTTAACTTATAAATAGAATTAACAACACTGAAATATATAAATGAATATGACTAATTGAATTATAGTTGGACTAGAATCGTTCTAAAAATGATTCTCACTTGATGTGATATATTTAATATATTAATATAGATTAACGAAGCAACAGAAGCTCCTCTTTGTGATCAAAAGTACTAATTTATTATATGTTTTATAGAACTCATTATTCATCTTCATTATAATTTATCCCAAAACAAGCACTAAGAAATAAACGTTAAAAACAATATGTACATCAGAGACAAAAATGAAGGATTATTTTGGCCAAATTTCCTAACTAAGGCTTCGTTCGGTAGGGATTAAAATTCAATTAAAATTGAAAATATGATCGTTATTGGGTCTCACTCGTCTAATAAAAGTCAACAATAATGACTAGTTTTTCAATTTTAATCTGATTTTAATCCATACCGAACATGCCATAAATAGGTCTCCGAATTGATTATCAATGCTACCAATTAAAAGTTTATTTTAGCAAAGTTTTATTAAAAAACACGGTATCAAGTAGTTAGTCGGACCATTTTTATCAAGTATATTGACAGCTATTTCAAAAAATAAATAAAAATTATCTCTATAAACTAGTCCTTGAACTTATGTATGTAGTCCAATTTAGTCACCGAGATGATGAAAAATCTAAATTTAGCCCATATTTGGTACACATTAAAATTTTCATTTTCATTCTTCTACTAATTTTCAACCACACATTCTTCAATAAAATAATATTTTTCATCACATAAATAATTTTTTCTTCTTTTTCAACCATACATTTTCCATCAATCTATTATTTCAGAATACATTCTTCCAAAATAATGTGACTCAGACGAACTCTTATCACTCTAAATTATTTGTAAAACAACTGCCTAATAAATCAAAGTCGCGTCTTATATTAGAAACGTTAGTGTTGATTCTAAGAACGCGACTTCAAGCCAAACCTGTTTCAGACTGTTTTTTTTTTTTTTTAGACATCATTCGAGACGTTTTTATTTTTTGGGGGATTTCTATTTTGCGTTAAACAAAAAAAAATCTTTCTTCCCAAAAATTGAATGCCAGGGTTAGGGTTTATCAGATTCACACTCACTTTCGAGCTCTCCACTATATCACCATGTCAAGTCTAGATTTTTCCACAATTGGAACGCTATAGTTTATCCATCTCCATAAATTCTTGATCACGCCGCTGCCATGTCAATCTCACAGGAACTCTACCCAAGTCAAGACGACCTACTTTACGAGGAAGAGATTCTCCGCAATCCCTTCAGCCTGAAGCTATGGTGGCGCTATTTAATTGCTCGCGTCGAATCTCCGTTCAAGAAGAGGTCCATTATTTATGAAAGGGCAGTGAAAGCTCTACCGGGCAGCTACAAGTTGTGGCATGCGTATCTCCGGGAACGCCTTGAGATTGTGCGAAATCTGCCCATCACTCATTCGCAATACCAAGCTCTTAATAACACTTTTGAGCGTGCCTTGGTTACAATGCACAAGATGCCCCGCATTTGGATCATGTACTTGCAGTCCTTGACCCATCAGAAATTGATTACGAAAGCGCGGAAAGCTTTTGATCGGGCTCTATGTGCGCTTCCGGTTACTCAGCATGATCGGATTTGGGAATATTACTTGATTTTTGTGTCACAAAAGGGAGTACCCATAGAGACGTCGTTGAGAGTTTATAGGAGATATTTGAAATATGATCCAAGCCATATTGAGGACTTTATTGAATTTTTGGTTAATTCAGAGTTGTGGCAGGAGGCTGCGGAGAGGTTAGCTGGTGTTTTGAACGATGATCGGTTTTATTCAATCAAAGGGAAGACGAAGCATAGTTTGTGGTTGGAGTTGTGTGACTTGTTGACTCAGCACGCAAAGGAGAT
The DNA here is from genome assembly GCA_019097785.1 of Fraxinus excelsior. NCBI lineage: Eukaryota > Viridiplantae > Streptophyta > Magnoliopsida > Lamiales > Oleaceae > Fraxinus > Fraxinus excelsior. Next base: position 21,240,128 of record CM032642.1, read on the forward strand.
ATCTGGGTTGAATGTGGATGCAATAATTAGGGGAGGGATTAGGAAGTTCACGGATGAGGTAGGGAGGCTCTGGACGTCCTTGGCAGATTATTATATAAGGCGGGGTTTGATGGAGAAGGCGCGGGATATTTTTGAGGAAGGGATGACAACTGTGGTGACAGTAAGGGATTTTAGCGTGATTTTTGACTCTTACTCGCAGTTTGAAGAGAGTATGTTGTCAGTTAGAATGGATATGATGAGCGATAGCGATGTTGAGAATGATGAAGAGGAGGAAGACGACGATGAAGACGATGATAGGTTGAATATAGCGAAGTTGGAAAAGAGGATCAAGAAGTTCTGGTTGAAGGACGAGAATGACGTGGATTTGAGGTTGGCGAGGTTGGAATACTTAATGGATAGAAGGCCTGAGTTAGCCAACAGCGTTCTTTTGAGGCAGAATCCACACAACGTGGAGCAGTGGCATAGGCGAGTTAAGCTTTTTGAGGGAAATCCCACAAAGCAGATATTGACCTACACAGAAGCTGTGAGAACAGTGGATCCAATGAAGGCGGTGGGGAAGCCTCATACTTTGTGGGTAGCATTTGCAAAGCTGTACGAAAGTCACAGAGATGTTGCAAATGCCCGGGTAATATTTGACAAAGCAGTGCAGGTCAATTATAAGACTTTGGACCATCTGGCAAGTGTTTGGTGTGAATGGGCTGAGATGGAGCTAAGGCATAAGAATTTCAAGGGTGCTCTGGAACTGATGAGGCGGGCTACTGCAGAGCCATCTGTTGAGGTCAAACGCAGAGGTAACTTTTCTCCTTTCTTTTCACGTGATATTTTCCCCTTATGCCATGCTTCTTTTGGTGCTTGTTGCTTGGTAAATATGTAACACTTAATTTGAATTGTATTATATAATAAGAAAATTAGTGGCGGTTAAATCAAGGAATGGAAAGTGGTTCAACTTAAAACTTCTTCATATTTTATAGCTTCCAAGAAAGCTTCTCCTACGAGTACTTGAAGTCAATCTTGGCTCTTGTCATCTCTTTTGATTCAGACACGAGAACCGCATCTCTTACAATGAAGCAAATTAAAATGACTAGGTGGAATGGAAAAATGGGGGGGAATTAATGTTCATCAACCTTGTAGTTTGTCTAAATTGTAACTTAACAGTTCATTTCTTGAATTTCCATCACCAACCATTTAATAGAATGACTTTCAGAAACATTTGCCCTATAAGTTTCATTGGACTTACCTAGTGCTGGTTGCTATTTATGTATACTTGAATTTCATTATATTTATGTTGAATCCAAAGGTGATTTCTCCATTATGGCTTGCCATGGCCCTCATCGCCTCCCTGTTATCTTGATGTGAATTTCAATGCCAAAACCTTTTAGCCACACAACTCTCTCCAGGCATTTACTATACCATGTTTGCAGAGTAAGCAAAATCTCGATCAAAATGTTCTTTTCCCTCGCAGATGTTACATTGTCTTCATATATATGTTGGATGCCTCTTATTTTTTTCTCTTTGATATTATAGTTGTGCTTAGGCCTTTTTTTCCCCTCCAACCTTAATGTGTGTTGCTAAAGCCTAAAACTTAGCAACATTCTTCTCTATCGTCCGTGTGAATGGTCTTTAATGATCTGCACTAATACCTATGATTGATTTGTGGAAAAGACAAGGGAATGAAGAAATGCTAGAAGAGCGAATTAAGCCAATATTTAGAGCTATATAGATTTGTACCTAGATGGGTGATAAGGGATTGAAACTAGCAGCTATAAATCCCGAGTGTTTTGGTTTAATTTTGTGTGCTATGGATCTTGTTACCTTTGGCGACGAGCATTATTGTAACTAAGTGAACCCTTTTCTTTATACGTGATTTACTTTGTAAGCTTGGATATTTATTTCATTTCTCTTTAAATGCAGTGGCTGCTGATGGAAATGAACCTGTGCAGATGAGGATTCACAAGTCCCTTAGGCTTTGGACATTTTATGTGGATTTGGAAGAGAGCCTGGGTACCCTGGAATCAACTCGTGCAGTTTATGAGAGAATACTAGATCTAAAAATTGCCACACCGCAAATTATAATAAACTATGCAATGCTTTTGGAAGTAAGTAGGAGCTTCCATCTCTCTGTGGTGTTGTTCCCTTCTGTCTCTCTGCAACCCACCCTTTGTTCATTCAAAGACTGGAAAATCTTTTAGTGCCTATTTATTATTGACTGAGCTAATATTTCTTTTTAAACGCGTTCAGGATCAGAAATACTTCGAGGACGCCTTCAAAGTTTACGAGAGGGGTGTGAAGATATTCAAATACCCACATGTAAAGGATATCTGGGTAACTTACCTTTCAAAGTTTGTTAAAAGATATGGGAAGTCAAAGTTAGAGCGGGCTCGAGAGTTATTTGAGCATGCTGTTGAGATGGTATGCACCTTTATCAATTGCTTTGGATTCAATACCATTCTATATCTGTGGGAATTAGTTGTTCATTCCTTTCTCACAATTGCTCAAGGAAAGGAATAAAAGGAGATAGAAACCTAGTTCGGTCATGGTGGTTGTTTCGTTAGTTTGAAAACTTATTCATTATGTGTTGAGTAAGAACAATCTGATTGCAGTCCTATGAGTCAGCATCTCTCCCTTTTTAGTGCTTTTTCCATCAATGAAATAAGTCTAGAATTTTAATTTTTATCTTCAGCGCATTCTTTTATTTATATTTTCTAAAGTTATTATGACATTCATCCTATATTTATTATGTTATTCAGTATTCATAGTATTTTTATTTTTTTCCGCCTTTTAACAATAAAAACAAAGCCTTATTTGTTCTTTACTTGGTTTATCGACATGAATCCTTTTTTCAAATTTTTATCACTGATTGGTTAAAAGATATCAAATTATTCCGCAACCACATTAGCAACCTTTTTCTCTTATGACCTGTTTTTACTGGAATTAGATTGATCTTGTATCAGAATTTATATTTGTCTACGTATGCATGCCCTAGCCACTTTAATTCTAAGCTTAATTTATCTATTCTAGTATAGACACAATGCACATTAACATTCCCACTTCTACTACGTTCTTTCTATGGAGATTGTCTTTTAATAGCTCAACATCGAGTAGCATAAAGTATAGCTGGTCTGAACTGGTAACCATGTTTTTAACTTGATATTTCTTACGTGATCACATAGAATCTGTGTAGCACTTGTCCCTTTTGTCAAACCTCTCCGGCCTATGCATTACATCCACTTGAGGTCCTCATTTTGTTCCATGTCCTTAAACAATTTAAAGAAATTTCACCACTTAGTTATGTAGGGTAAATTACATATTGTATAGTGCAATTTTGAAAACCTTCACAATATTGTATGCGTTGTTTATCATCATTATTTCTTTTCACATTGTATTTTGGGTTGTCAATTATAATATTAATATATTGAATTGAACATGGCTATGAGGAGAAGACTTGGGAACGAGCACAACGATTAAGAAAAGTAGAAATGCATTGTTTAAAAATGCTGAACCATTAAATGGCCTATTGTTCAAAGGTGTAAAATAAGCCCTAATAGGTATTCTTATGCGGTTAGACACGAGCAATATATTATTGTAGAACAATCGGGATTTTAGTCTTAAACCTTGAGAATGAGAAGCTTAGTCAAGAAATTCAGATGTTGCTAAAGTTTAGGAGTTCCTTCTAAACTTTGTTAAGTGGTCTTTTTCTATTTATTTCTCTTACCAACACTTGACCGCTTATTGTATCCTTCAATAGCCATGGCTAATTTAAAAGTGAACAAAAAACTCGTGAAAAATTGTCCTCTGTTGGACAAGGATCTTATTTGACTCTCCTAACCAAGGCTAGCATTGTTATTTTAAACTCCACAATTCAGTCTTAAACCTCTGGATGAGCAGGTTAGTGCATGGAATCAATTTCCTTGTTAATTAGTTAATAAAGCTTATAGGGTCATTGGCAGTTAGTTTTTCAATTGAGAACACAGTTGAAATTGTCAATGTTTACCTCCAAATCCGTTAAGAGAGCTTTTTTACTGTTGTTCCATACAAACGCAGGCCACATATAGGTTTCTCTACACCCATATTGATTGGTGTATATTGTGTGTCTTCTGTGACTACATTAAATAATGGGCGTGTACTTGAAATTGTCTTTCTTCTCAGTCTACCTGTTGAAGAGCAAGTATAATTATTTTCAGTATACAATTTTATTTTGACTGTTATACTTTGCAATTGGTTTTGACTTTGTTTTGCAATAAACGTTTATTTCCAGGCCCCAGCTGATGCTGTGAAACCTCTATATCTCCAGTATGCTAAGTTAGAGGAAGACTATGGTCTGGCGAAACGAGCTATGCGTGTATATAATCAAGCGACAAAAGCTGTTCCACCCAATGAGAAATTGGGCATGTATGAAATTTACATTGCACGCGCTGCTGAAATTTTTGGTGTTCCGAAGACTCGAGAAATATATGAACAGGCAATTGAATCCGGCCTGCCGGACAAGGATGTTAAGACAATGTGTCTGAAGTACGCTGAACTTGAGAAGAGCCTCGGAGAAATTGATCGTGCTCGTGCATTATATAAACATTCATCGCAATTTGCAGATCCTAGATCCGACCCTGATTTCTGGAATAAATGGCATGAGTTTGAGGTGCAGCATGGAAATGAAGACACCTTCAGAGAAATGCTCCGCGTGAAAAGAAGTGTTTCTGCAAGCTACAGTCAGGTAAATTTAATGAAATAATTTGTAGTTTTGTGAAATCATATAACCTCATTATGCGAGCTTATTTGCCTATGACATTGTAGATATTGCTTTCTTGCTTTACCTATTCTACTGGATTCTTGGCAAATGTTTCCAAGTATACTGTATAGAATAGATTCAAGATGAAACTATTAGAAGCAACTGAGTGATTCCAATACTTGGGATTTGTATTGGCACAATTTAGTTTGTAATTTTTGCTGCTCGGCATCCCTCTTTTCTTTTTTCCGAGTGATGATACTAATATATTCCTTTCCCTTTCCAGACACACTTTATCCTTCCAGAGTATTTGATGCAAAAGGATCAGGTGCAGACCCTTGAGGAAGCAAAAGATGTGCTGAAGAAAGCTGGGGTTGCTGATGATGAGATGGCAGCTCTAGAAAGGCAATTAGTCCCTGCAGCCAACAATACTACCACCAAAGATACTGGTAGGCATTTGGGATTTGTGAGTGCGGGTGTGCAAAATGATGGTGGGGAGAAGGTTATTGCAAATAGCGAGGAGATTGAGCTGCCAGAGGAAAGTGATTCTGAAGACGATGAGAAGGTTGAGATAGCACAGAAAGATGTTCCAAGTGCAGTATTTGGAGGCTTGGTGCGGAAAAGAGAAGAGACAGATAATGAAGTGGAGGCTGATGGCTCTGCTGCTGCTAAAAGTAAAGAGAACGGTGGCCATCTAGGTGCGCTGGAGAGAATTAAAAGGATGAAGCAGGGCACATGAAAGTTGATTACTAGTACTCCCGTTTCCTTTTACTATGGATGGAATTTTGTTGTATCATAAAGACACCCACAAGGGGGATTTTTTTATCCTTACATTCCGAGGCACGTAGTTCTTGACTAATTCTTCACTTGGATTAGAAGGTATTTAGGATGAAATAGTGCATGCCACTTCAGGGCTCTTCTGTCATGCATAAAAAACAGTCTCCCCTGTCAGGCTTCATTGTGAAAATTGGAAATATGAATTAAACCATCTGTTTTCATTATGGAGGACACAGCTTTATAAGGAATGCATTACAAGTGTGTAAGCCTATGTCTAGGAATTTTTCCTTCACAAAATCTATGAAGCAATGTAGTTAATCCATGACATACGTGCCAGACCACCTCTTTTTCTTTTTCTTTTTCTTGTGGATCATTTGGCCGTCTCGAGGAAGCTGAGCCAGTTAAGATATTATTCAATTCTCGAGCCTCTCAGTTTAGTGCCAATTAATAATGTTTGAATTTGTTGGGTATATATCTAAATTAGTATTTTAACAAATTTGATGAACAATGATTTTCCTTTTATCTTCTGCTTGGAAATGAATAAATAATATTGTTAAATGGATTAATAATATTATTAAATGAATTAATAATACTGTTGCTTTTATCATGAAACTAGTGAGGGCACGTGCAAGGCACGTGTTGTAGTATCGTTGGCTACGTAATAGCGTTGACAAATTTTTGGTTATTGTTGAGACATCATGCATTTTGGATTCATGTGTCTAAACAAAATGACATAAGAACACAACTCCACAACAAAAAATGCAAAAACTATTGTCTTTGAATATCACACATGTTCCTGGATGTCATCACTTGGAGCCAGTAAATGAGAAGGGTAAAGGAACTGGAGTTGGAACATTGATGCCAACCTGAGGTCGGAGCAGAACCACTTCACATCAGTAACAGAAACTTAAAACTAAAATTATAAAAATAGGGAAAACAATCAATGAATTTTGTTCCTAGGAAGCAAACTTTTAACTAATCTGAAAGCTGATCCAATATTAACATATTCTATTGATACAAGCTCCAGTATATTTGACATGGAGAGGTAGCAAGAACAAAATGATGCAAATTTGAAAATTTAGGCTCAGCATAGACTATCCTTTCAATCTTGCAATATCGTTTAGTTAAGTGAGATATATTAAGCAACATAGTGTGATACCTGGTCTGCTTCTATCTCAGTTTGGAATTTCCTTGCAGCTACACCGGATGTAGTAAAATGAGCCGCACTGTTCCTGTATCTGGAAATTTAGATACACAGTGTGAGATTCAAATAAAAAACAAAGAAAGAGAACTTGATGATAAAAGAGAGATGAGAAATAGGAAATGCTTATTTTTGTTGACTATGTTTATGGCTTCTTCTAAACTGTCTGCCTGAGATAAGAAACAAGAAATATGTAACTCTCAGCATTTACACATGTTCAGTTTAGTTGGAATTGGATCAGGGTAAGTAACTGAGGGTGGAGAGTCAAAGTCGCTTCCTGTGGTGGCTGACAGGGAGACTTTTGCTTTGAGCTCTAATTACAAAATATTTGGATAATGTAACTTGATGAACCAGCTAACATACTAATCTTAAGAAGTTGAAAAGTCAACAAAAAGTGGCATGATACAAAAATTGAGTGCAACAACCCTCGTGTGACCATACAGGTTGTTAAAAGAACATGCAGTGATTAAAGGATTTATAAGCAGGAAAACCCAATTCCAGGATCAGAAACAAGAATCATCTATCAAGTTCAACTGTTCACTATGCACTGACGTTCGACCTCATCAGGTCTTTCCACTTCATCAGTTTCAAATCTTCTGCCATTACACTAACTTATGTTGGAGCTCAATTGCCATTCATACAAATGAAGAGTAGTTTATTTTAATGGTGAAATTAAAAAAAAAACAAAAAAGTAATGAAAAACAATAAGTACTACATAACTATGGTTTTAAGAGTAAAGTACCTATAGGCTAACTGTAAACATAAGTTGAAACTTTAAACTATAGGAAGTTTGTAAAGACAAACTTGGCAAAAATGTGTACAATTCAGAAAAATCTTTTTGGCAATAAATAAGTAAAAATGTGTTTCTCTTAACCTTTTATCTTTTCACAGGTAAAGAATAGGTAACCATTTTTTAGTATAAATTCAGGCTCTTACTGCCATTTGATTGTCAGTAAAAATGATATGGTGGGGGAATTTTCAAATCCAAGGAAGTTAAAGAAGTTTCGTGAACTCGATAATCCTAATCCAGAAGGCCAAAATTTGTACTTATTTAATATTTAATATTTTAAAGCTCCAAAGTTTGTTTATTTCAGTATATGATTTATATTCCACTCAACAATTATCTCACATTACAATCATAATTCCAATTGTATAAATCGTAGATATAATTGCAAATTGAAATTCACAGAATAAATAAATCTACCAGAGACCTAATCCATTATATTGAACACAAGCATTTTTTTGATAAACAATTACACAATTTTACCATTACTGTATCAGTTAAATTTCTTCTGACAAGTTGGCAAAATCGAAAACCTACTCTTACTTATACTTGCAATCCTTAGTGAACAATGAAAGCTACTAAAATAATAGTAAGGAAAATTTTCAAAACAGACAACTATGGAAAGAAATAAGTAAAACCAATCAAGAAACCTTTCAAAAATATTTCTATTTTCCTGCATAAAGTGAATATCAAGATTATGGAAAGTCTTCAATAATATCTCTAAGGATCTCTATCACACCATTCTCTATCACCTGAAAGGTTGTGTTCAATGTCAGCTGAAGAACTTGCTTCTAAGGAGTTATCAGAGTGGCGAATGGCAAAAGCAAAAGAGATGGCACAAATGGTAGTTTTGCCTGACACAGATATAAGACGTTTGGTTAAGAAACCATCAACAACAGAAAGTGCAGCATCCTTCCTTCATTCCAAATAGACTACCCTTGTACTGCAGTGACCCCTAAAGACTCGGTTTATCACCATATATTATAGACAAATGCCAACAAGCGAAGAGAGATTAGAAATTTTAAGCCAAATAAACTCTCAACATCAGCAGCATCTGTTCCTTATCAAACCCCAACCTAAAAGATGAGGGTGCTTGAACAACCTGCATGTAGAACAGTTTATAGTTCTCATGGAATACTGAAATGATCTAATAGGCCACAAATAGTCCATATTGAAGTAAAAGGCGTTGTGGTGGGGCAAAGAGGAGGGGATGAATCCTGTCATGTGACATTAACAGCAAAAAACTAAAAATAAAGGGTTATTCCAAATATTACTGTCTAAGGACAAATAGAATTACGTGACTTATTTCACATGGGTAGTAAATGTTAAAATGAACACTGGAAGTGTATCTAAACCTTAGCGTCAACAGCAGAAATGTCAAGAGTAAGAAATATGACACACGAATTGATATTTTCTGAGTAAAGTAAAGTGTTAAGTTTGATCATAGCTCTCGAATAATCCTCCATAACCGAGACTTTGCTAACAAATCATCGCTGTGATACAGCTTGTTGGGGAAACATGCATATCTTCCTTTCTTTGCATGAATATAAACAGGGGAATATATATTTTAAAAAACAACTGAGCAAGATCACAGATATAAGATTTACATGGTTTAACACATAATGAACTACAAATCTACTATCCACTACAACAATAGTGGTATAGGGAGATTGTTGGACAAAAACTGAGGTTCACAATAGTCTCTCTAGGGAAAATCTGTAGCTTATTTACAATGAAGGACATAAAACTGAAATTGCTATTGTATGTTCTAACTTAAATTCCTTTGATTCATTTCACGATGATGTAAAAAGTTTATGTAATTTGGTTGGTACACTATTTATATGTAATTAAATTTTCCCTTCTAGACAACAAAAACATTTGCTTTCATTTTCAATTTTTTTTGTATCGTAGTACTTGGAAATCGTTGGGGATGTTAAGACATGAGAACTCATGGGAATGATTAGCAACGAATAATTTATGCAAGAAAAATCAACAAGTCACGAACCTCATGAGTCTACATCTATTTTTATAATATTTTGACCAACATGGCGATTTTCAAATACTTTGACCTACTAAATCAATTCCATCAACCACCAATTCTTTTTAACCACATTCTTCCCACACGCTTTCACCAACAACAAAAATATACACTAAACTAAATAAACTTACATAATAACTATTCACCATAAATATTATGTTCTATACCCCTAAATACTCACATTGTAAATCATTCAAATCAGATATACCCATTTCTGAAATTTCAAATTCTTAGACAGCTATAAAACCATATATATATATATATATATATATATATATATATATATATATATATACCAAAGATGACCCAAGGGATAGGGGCTTCAAGGGATGAAAATAACTTGAATAAATATTGCAAAAGAAAATGAAGAAGATAAAGATTATATTGAACTTTGAAAGAGATACAAGAATGTTGAACTTGCAGAGAGAAACTTAACTCTTAGCTAAATTAGCTCTGCCTTACAATGAGAACAACAATGAAAATATATAGATTGAAAAAGGCAAAAGAATCTTGAAATCTCCTTGATTGAATAGTAGATGTCGACTACTTTTCCAAAAGTAGGAATAGTGTTTTGTCTTCATCTTCAGCCGAAAGTTTGAAATGACAAAAGTGGCTTTAATAAAGTTACTTTTAGAAAAAGAGATGAATTCTCTTTTTTTAAAAGTTTGTTCTTTTATTAAAGTTATTTGTCCTTCTGTCTTGAAAGCATCTTTGAAAGACAGAGTCTTGAAAAATGGATCCGGTAACTCCTTAATTCGTCAAGGTAACTGGGTCCATTTAGTCATTTGATTCTTTGAGTCTTGAGAATTTCTTCATCTTCAATGGCTGCGTCTAAATCAATTCCATAGCAGTCATCTCCATTTTGAAATTGGTCATCAAAATCTGCTTCTGAACTTTCTTCAGAAGAAGTATCTTGAACAGAGGCCTTTGACGCATTTTCAGCAAGAGAAGAGATTTTTTCTGCTAAAATGGCCATCTCGGCGGGTTCTGTACATTGAGCGAGAAGGGCAATAAGCCTGCTTTTTTCTGCCAAAAAGTCAGCTTGCACTTCATCCAATTTCTTTGATATTTGAGGGAACTCGTTTTTCTTCTGAAGTTGGATCCATGAATTAACAGCTTTGGGACAGCAATTAGTTTCATGAAATTTTGACCACCATTTTATTTTGAATCTCCTAACAATTCTTTTCGGAGAAAATTGATCTGTTTTCTTTTGAATCGTATCGTAATTTTGAACAATTAAGAAGTCCCAGCAGAAAATCCATGAGACTCTAAAATTGTAAGTGAATTGAAACAAATGTTCTCTTGAGGCGTTAAAAGAGTTTTAGCCTCATCTTTGAAGTGTTTGAATCCTTGAAGAGGAAGACTGGGTAGAATATTTTCTTCAAGACCAAAAAATTCAAACCAATTTTGAAACCATTTTGGAAAAGAATTTTGACATGCTTGGTGGAAAAGAATGAACCAAGAATGATCAATTGGTCTAAGAAAGAAGATCTTAAACCAAGCATCTTGATAGTCAAGAAAATTGAAATGAGAAGAAAAGTCTTCACCTTTTGAGAGGTTCATTTTCTTTTCTTTCCAAGAAGGTTGTCCCCAGTCTTCAAGAGACAACACTTTAACAATAGAAATTTTTGAGAAATCAATATATTGAGGTTTTTGTTTGTTGAAGGTGTGAGTAATGACGGCAGATCCAGTTTTCAAAAGGATCTTTTCATAAAACTCGCGAGATTTTTGAATTGTATATGGAAGAAAGAAGAAGGTAGGAGGAAAAATGTCAGAAATACATTGAGATAAATCTGCATATTTTTCAACCCACGAAGGTTCCATAGTGACAATAGTTTCTTGAATATTTTTTGTAAAATATTGAAATGACCTTGGATTGATTTCTGGAATTTTTTCACTTTGAATTGCTTTTTTGTAGTTTGAGGGTTTTTCAGGAGTTTGCGGTTTTTGAGGGTTTTTCTCAAAAACTGAGAATTTATTTGACAAAGGTGTTTTTGAAGAAATTGAGGGTGTATGTGAAGCTTATAAGTCCAATTGTATGGGGAGTAGGTAATCAGTCCTTCAAAGTTGGGGGGATGGTATGGGCCTTTTTCTAAAAGTAACTTTATTAAAGCCACTTTTGTCATTTCAAACTTTCGGCTGAAGATGAAGACAAAACACTATTCCTACTTTTGGAAAAGTAGTCGACATCTACTATTCAATCAAGGAGATTTCAAGATTCTTCGAGGGTTCGAAACTCTTTGGCAGCGTAATCAGTCCTTCGGGTTGCATAAGTCCAATTGTATGGGGAGTAGGTAATCAGTCCTTCAAAGCTGGGGGGATGGTATGAGCCATCCTCGAGTCAGGATATGCGGTTAGGGTATCCATTCCTGTCAACATATGTTTTCGGGGCTCAAATGGTATCAGAGCCATAAAACTTTAAAAGAAAACTCTGAATACTTGATCCATTTCAGTGTGTGTGTTGTACGGATTCGCTGGTTTAGCTTATTCCCGTAAAGCCTTTAAAGCCAAGGAGAGCGTTGGTTGGGTTGCTTGGATATTGGCGAGGATTTCACTCCACACACATTACGTTGGTATAGTATTCTCGGTCTATTTTAATTTTAAATGTCTTTTATGTCAAATTGGTTTAGTAAGGGTAGTACTTCAAAAGAAGTGAATAATATGTCTAAATATTTTCAAGAAAATAACGAAGAAATTGATAAGAATGCATCTTCTTCAAATACTTTAGAATGCATCAATTCTAAAGAACTTCAAATTGCCCAAATTGAACAAACTCTTCAAAATTGGACTATTCCAAAGGTAGATAAGAAATCTATCTATGAAATAGGAAAATTTGATTTTACTCAAAATTACGTTATCAAAACCATGGAAGAAACTGTTCCCATTAGAGAACAGATGACTTCATTTGATTTACTTTCAAAAGAAAGCATTATTTTGCATAAAAAGAAATTTCAATACATACATATTGGATTAGTTCAAATTGCTGTCAAACCTCTGTTTCGACTTGGTCTTGACATTCCTGTTTGCATTACTTTAAGAGACAAAAGACTCTTAAAGTTTGAACATTCATTACTTTCAATGCTTGAATCGAATCTGGAAAGTGGTCCAGTATTTTCAAATTGTTATCCTAATTTTTCTATCAGTCTTCAAGATGGTGCTATTCTTCAAGCTCTCAACTTAAAAATTCAAACTAAGAATTTTGAAGTTGATAATCGTTCAAAAGCCTTTGCTTTGATATACAGAGTATATTATAAGCTCTTGAATACTCAACTCAATATTCGTGCTCTTCGATCTTCTCCTAGAGATGAAAGTCTTTTGGTTGAAGTTAATCCTTTACACTCAAATGTTATGATTCCAAAGCGTGTACCTTGGAATCTTCAAGAAAAATTCTTACATTGGGATTTTGAAAATTCTCAGAACCCAATTCCTGCTCCTATTCGAAATACTCCTCAAAATATTCTATATTTTCCTGACGGAAGTATTAGAGTTAGTTTCGAAAGACAGAAACTAACTAGATCCAAATCTTTGAGATCTGGATATCAAAGTTTATCCGAAATTTCTGAACCATCAGAAATTCCTCTTGAAAGAAAACGAAATTCTACTTCTAAACTTAGGAATGTGAATTTTGTTCCTGAAATTCCAAAACCTCAATATTCTGAAGACAAAGATGAATCTGAATTTTCTTCTGATCCTCAGTCTCCTACGGTCTCCGACATGTTACCACCTACTTTTGATTCATCTCAGAGACTTTCAAATCAACTCAATGTTATTTCATCCTCTATTGATAGAAGGATAGAATTCAAAAATGATCAAACTCCTGCTGTTAAAGCATTAAGAAGAAATCTTCGTCAAATGTTTTCACAAGAAGAACTTGAAACCTATTGGGAAGAATTTTTTGACTTCCCAGAAGATTTAAGTTTCTTTGATTGGGTGAATTTCAAAGTTTTTAAGAAAATTCCAAAGAAAAAATCTATTCAAACAAATTCAAAAAAGACATGGATTCTTGCTTCAAAGCAGATGGTTCAATCTGAACATCCACCTCTTCAAGAAATCATTTTTCCACATGGAAAAGCTGAAGTTACTGCTTCTCCTTTCAAACAAGTTTCTGAAGAAAGAAGTATTAACAGTCCTGCTAAAGTCAGTGATGTTAAGAATCTTCAATCTCAAAATAATTTTACAAACATTATTTTAAATTCTGTTTGCTCTCAACTTTCTAGAATTGAAAGTAATTCGGAAGTTGGACAGTCTTCAAAAGATCATTTTTCAAGTTTTAGAGAATCTTCAAAATTAGAGACTAAAGAGAAAAAACCTGCTCCTCTTCTTTTCAAACCTATTGAATCATCTCTCTCTCCAAAGCTTGGAAAAGATTTGAATTCTGAAAATAAAATTCTTGAAGAACTTACCAAACAATTTTCAAAATTAAGTTCATTTACAAAAGACAATGTCAATACTGTCGATTCTTTAAAAAATTTAGAAAATCAATTTGTTGACGAAGAAAAACCTCTTCAAATTAACGCTTTAAAGCATTTCAAATCTCAAAATCTTCCTACTTTTTACCCTATACCTTCTCATCCTGATCTTCTTTTAGAAGAAAAATCATTTCAACAGTTTTCTGAGTCATATTCCGGAAGCGATATTATCGAATGGAATGTTGACAGAATGACTGAATTTCAGCTTCTTCAAACTCTTGAAAAAATGGCGGTTTGTTTGGCCGCCTACACTGCTAAAGGTATTGACACCAAATCTGCCTGTAATAATCTTATTATAGGTTTTACTGGTCAGCTCAAAGGATGGTGGTGTTATTATCTTTCTGAAGAAAACCGTCAAGAAATTCTTCAAGCTATCAAAATCGAGAATGGCAATCCTGTCACAGATTGTTTTACCACCCTTGTTTATTCAATCATCAAACATTTTATTGGAACCCCTCAAATCATTCAAGATCGTTCTTCTGAGATTCTCATGAATCTTTCATATCCAAAATTACATAATTTTAGATGGTATAAAGATATTTATCTATCTAGAGTTATGATTCGAGAAGACTGTAACAATGAATTTTGGAAAGAAAAATTTATTTCAGGACTTCCAAAATTATTTGCTGAAAAGGTTAGAAGTTCAATTCGATCTCAAAATAATAACTCAATTCCTTTCAAAGATCTTACTTTTGGAGAAATAATTTGCTATATCAATAAAGAGGGACTTTCTCTTTGTAATGATATCAAATTGAAATCCAAACTCAAAAAAGACCAATTTGGTTCTAAGAAAGAACTTGGATCTTTCTGTGAACAATATGGTTTTGAAAAGGTTGTTCCTCCTTCAAAATCTAAAACAAAAAATCTTTCACCATTTTATAAAAAAAGATTTCAAAGAAAAGAAAATAATTCATCTTTTCAAAAACCCAGATTTCAAAAGAAATTTCAGAAAAGAAATCCGAGATTTCAAAAAACCAAAGTTACTTGTTACAAATGTCATCAAAAAGGACATTATTCCAATAAATGCCCTTTACAAGAAAAGATTAATAATCTTCAAATTGATGAAGATATTAAGCTTCAACTCCTTAATCTTTTTAATTCTGAGTCAGAAAATTCCTCTGATTTCGAAATTGAAAAGATCAATCCTAATCAAGAAGATTCTGATTATGAATCAGATTCCTCTTCCTCAAATCATTCTTCTCAAGACAAGAGAATTTGTGGTTGCCAGACCATAAATGTTCTCACTAAAGAAGAAGAACTTATTCAAGATATTGTCGATCAGATTCAAGATCCTCAGCTGAAAAAGAAATTTTCTCAGCTTCTTCCCTCGAATAAACCTCAACCTCAAATTTTCAATATGAGAGATGTTTATTCTAAATTTCATCATGAATCATCCTCTTCAAAATCTAAAACCACTGATTCTGATTTTAAATCAGAAATCAATACCATGAAATCAGAAATCTCTTCTCTTCAACATGAAGTTCAAGATATTAAATTTGAAGTTGCTCTTCTAAAAACTTCAAATTTACACGAATCTGACAGGGCTAGTTCATCTAATCATTCAGATAGTGATAATGAACTAGAAATTCTCAAACAATATGATCATCCTCCAACTCCTTTCAATCAAACACTTTCTGAAGAAGAAAAGGTTAATGTTATTAATCGCATCCAACTTCAGAAATGGTACTGCAATTTGACTATAGTTGTTGATAAAAATTTTAAATTAACAACTAGAGTTCTTATTGATTCTGGTGCTGATCAAAATTGTATTAGAGAAGGTTTGATTCCTACCAAATATTTTGAAAAAACCACTGAGCGTCTCTTTGGAGCCAGCGGAAAAAAGCTCAATATCCAGTTCAAACTTTCAAAAGCTCATGTTTGTAATTCAAATATTTGTTTCAAAAATATTTTTTATCTTGTTAAAGATCTGGATCAACAAGTTATTCTTGGAACTCCTTTTATCGTTCAAATATATCCTTTTCAGGCTTCTGCAAAAGGACTTAAAACTCAAGTTTTCGGACAAGACTTGTTTTTCAAATTCACTAACCCACCTTCTTCTAGAGAAGTGCTTTCTCTTAAAGAAGCTTCGGTTTCTCAAATTATTAACAATATAAATTTTAAAAAACAACACATTTTATTTCTCAAAGAAGAAATTAAATTTCAAAGAATTGAAAAACAGTTACAAGAAGCTCTGCATAAAGAAAAGATTTCTAAAATCCTCTCAAAATTCGAAAAAGAAATATGTTCTACTATTCCTAATGCTTTTTGGAATAGAAAAAGGCATATTATTTCTCTTCCATATACTCCTGATTTTCTTGAAATCAATATTCCTACAAAATCAAGACATATTCAAATGAATAAAGAAATGCTTGAATTTTGTACAAACGAAATCAAGGATTTGCTGAAAAAGCGTCTCATTAGACCTAGCAAATCTCCTTGGAGCTGTTCTGCCTTTTACGTTCTCAATCAAGCTGAAATTGAACGAGGAGCTCCGAGACTCGTTATCAATTACAAGCCTCTCAATTCTGCTCTTCAATGGATTCGTTACCCCCTTCCTCAAAAGAAAGATCTACTCAATAGATTGTCCCAATCAATCATTTTTTCAAAATTTGATTTAAAATCTGGTTTTTGGCAAATTCAAATTAAAGAAGAAGATCGTTATAAGACTGCATTTAATGTTCCTTTCGGACAATACGAATGGAATGTTATGCCTTTTGGTCTTAAGAATGCTCCTTCTGAATTTCAAAAAATCATGAATGACATTTTTAATCCATATCAAAATTTTATTATTGTTTACATCGATGATATTTTAATCTATTCTAATAGCTTAGAACAACATTTCAAACATTTGGGCATCTTCTTTAATGTTATCAAGAATAATGGTTTAGCGATCTCTGCTAAAAAAATTGTTCTTTGTCAAACAAAGATCAGATTTCTTGGACATAATATTTTTCAAAATACTATCATTCCTATTCAAAGAAGTTTAGATTTTACTGATAAATTTTCAGATCAGATTATCGATAAAACTTCACTTCAAAGATTTCTTGGATGTGTTAATTATGTCTCAGACTTTATTAAAAGTAGTAGACTTATTTGTGCACCACTTTTTCAAAGGCTACACAAAAATCCAAAACCTTGGGGGGATGAGTGTACGAGTGCGATTCAAAATATCAAAAAAGCAGTCAAAAGTATCCCATGCCTTTCAATTATTGATCCCACAGCTAATCTTATTGTCGAGACTGATGCGTCTGACATAGGATTCGGTGGAGTCTTAAAGCAAATTTCTCAAAAGTCTCAAACCGAACAGTTAGTCAGATACTATTCTGGCATCTGGACAGGACCTCAAATCAACTATTCTACTATCAAAAAAGAAATTCTCTCAATTGTTCTTTGTGTCTCTAAATTTCAAGACGATTTGATCAACAAAACTTTTATTTTAAAAACTGATTGCAAAGCCTCAAAAGACGTTCTTCAAAAAGATGTCAAAAATCTGGTTTCAAAGCAAATCTTTGCCAGATGGCAAGCTATTTTGTCCTGTTTCGATTTCAAAATTCTTTTTATACCAGGCAAAGAAAATGTTCTTGCAGACTTCCTCACAAGAGAGTTTCTTAACTCAAAGAGAGAAATTCCGAGTGAAAGTAAGGATACTCAAGAAAGAGTGAGAAAGAAAAATATACCATCATAGACTGGTATAATCAAGTTCTGGAAGAAATGGCTTCTTCCTCATCCTTTTCTTCCTCTAAGAAAAACAACAAAAAAAAAAAATATATATATATATATATTTATATACAATTAATGCACATGAATCACTACAAAGAAATATTCCATACAGTATATAGCCATATCCACGGGTAATACTAATTTAAAAAATTATATTTGAAATACTACTCCAATATTGCATAGAATTAGAGCACACTAATAGCAGTCGATATATGCTACAGTTTCTGTGTGATTTCAGATAGGTAACATATCAAACTAAAAGTTATACAAAAATTTGTAATCCCCGTATTCTTTATTGTATTTGGCAACTAACAAATAAAATGTCCGTAAGATAAATGTAACTAATATGATGGTACTAAGAGGGAAGTGATGCAATTCTAGAATGGATAAAGTAACAAATGAGAATATCCATGAAGGACAACGGGTTAGACAAGAGAAATGTAGACCAAAAATAAATTGTCTTTGTGTAGTTTCAAAGTATTTTATTTAATTGGATCTTTCAGCAGATAAAGAGCTGAATCAAATGAAGCAGAGAAAATAATTCATACAAAGCACCCCGTGTTTATTAGAAATATGACTTTGCTTGTTAGTCCCATTACCCATGTTGAAACTATACAACAACAAATAGCCATGTTCCCAATAAATTTGAGGTATGTCCTGAAATTTGTAATTACCTTTTCTTAACCAAGTTCGGCAGCCCATCAATATCATTCAACAGAGTTCCTGTCTGTGTTAACGGAATTTAAGCAGCAATACATATGTGCAATAACGCAAATATAAAATGTTTCATTAACTATGTAAGCATCAACCCTATGAAATAGGGTGACATGAGAACGAGTATAAAGCATGCAAATAAGAATCAAATAACTTGCAGAAATTGCTCGATGCCATATGCTATTTGACCAGTGAACAATGCAACACAGGGCTCTAGAGTTGGAAGTAAATCTGAACTTCCAGAAGGCAAAACAAAAGTTTAGGCTTTCACAAACTCAGAGCTTGCTGAGTTCTAATAATAATAAAAGAGGGATAAATTCATACTCAGAAAAAAAAATTCAGAACTATAGTTTGTTGTTTCAGCATCTTCTAATTCATGATTGATTGATTTATTTATTTTGGTTTCCAAAACACCATCTCAATACCAAATGTAAAAAAAAAAAAGGCACGGCCCGTGCCTCCGTCCGCAAGCACCAAAAACATCAGATTCTTGCCAATTAGGGGAGAAAACCTACCTTTTTCGGCGAGGCAGTGATGATGGTGGTTGCTGAATCAACTCCAATCGGGAACTCAAAAACGCAGGCAGAAAAGGAAATGAAAAGGGAGAGAGTCATTAGAAGTGTAATAAATTGGAGTTGATGATGGTGGTTGCTGAATCAACTCCAAGGTTAATCACATTCCACCAAGAAATTATAAAAATAACAACATTGTTAATAAATTCTTTATATACTTCAAGAATTTGTACCACAACTGCATCTTTGACAAAGGAACTTTATTGTCAACTCGAAATTTGATGTCATCCCGGTCTTTCTCTGTTGCATAGATGGATAAAAGGTCATATTCCAAACCCTAAACAAACATCACAAGACCCATAAGTCAAAGGAAAAGCCAGATATATTCATATGCAATATGGTGATTTAACTTATTATAAAACATTGCTGAGTTTGACCAGTAATGAATGCAAGTGTAGCACTCTTTCCTCGAACATTTAGATGTCATCGGGATTTAAGCTCTCCTCCATCAATGACCTCATATTTCATAGAATCTTCAGTCTTCGATTTTACCATCAATGACATCATACCACCTTTATTGCCAAGAAATAGTCAGTAATGGATTAAAAAGAAGAACAGCAAATGTCAAAATCCCCTAAATAAATTTTTCAACAAGTCTTTTAAGCTTTGATATTCACGAGTTCAAGTATGCATATAACACGTGTGCATAATTAGGAAATACCTAACACCACCTCCCAAACTATGCCACAGAGAGAGAGAGAGATGGAAAGGTTAAACTAACATTTGCACGAGCATTTAGCACCTTGTGGAATTATGGAATTAAATGATACAACATGAGCACAATTGCAAACAAAATTGTGGAGCCTATACAAATATGTATTCTAATTGTTGAACAACCTCATCTAAAAACTTACATTGTTGGAAGAATTTAATCCCACCAGGTGTAAGTTCTTCATAAATGAGTAGTGACAAGACTCGAGCTTAAAACCTTTCGCATGCTCTGTCTAAAACTATATTGAACCAGTGTTAAAGCTTAATATATTAGAGTAGGACACATATATTTATATAATTAATATTCAAAACCCATATAATAACTGGCTTAGGTCGGTGATCTTGTATAACACGCCACAACTTAATTGGAAGCTATAAGTATTGAAGTTTTTTTTTCCTTCTATTAATTTAGGAAAATTAACTTTCACTTCAAAAGAAGAAAAACCAGCAACTTAGGTCACACTATAATTCTACAAAATAAACTATGAAAGGAAAAACCATAACAAAATCTGTTGGAAATAAAATAAGCTATTAAAAAAAATAGAATAGAATAGAATAGAATGGTAGGTTAATTCGATAAATTTCGGGCCTTCCAATGTGTTGATTTCTGAGGAACCATAAACTCACAAATACAAACAATACATTTGCAAAATAACTCAATTCACCCTCCTTCATTGATTTGGTACTCTAGAAAGAGATAAATGTACCCCTCCGTCAGATAGGAGGTCACTTGTTGAGATTATAGTTAATCTTTTAGTTTTTGAATATGCTCTTATTTAATGTGCATTATTATCAACAAATATGACATACTCCTATTTAAACTATTATTTAATGTAGGGGTACATTAGAAAAAATATAAGAAAAATTATATTTCCAACTACATTAAATACATTTTTTAGTCAGTATGAAAATGAAAGCAAACCTATCTTTTTGTTTTATGGAAGGAGTACACGATAAATCCCACCTAGAAACACTAACCTACAAACACACTAATGCCAAATAATTAGCAAAAAAAAAAAAAATTGTCACGACTCCTACAACTGATTTGACTCTTTCAAGAAAAATAAAATCCTACAATTATAAAATAAAAATACTAATAAAATAAATTTCTTAAAATTTAAAATAGACTCATAACATAAACTATAATCTTATTAAGACCCATTAAAAATGGATCAAGGATCCTATTTGATCCCTTTTTTGCTTTAGTACAAGCTGCAGATTCTTAGTCATAAATTTAAAATCTTCGCCTCAAGCCAAGTTATGTTGTTCATCGTACCTAACTTGCTAATCAATTCTTGAAACTATTTTGCTAACCCTTTATGAAGGGGGAAATGAAAGGAAAAACCCCACAACATCGAAACGATTCGTTTTGGTTGACGATACATGTGATTGACACCTGTTTAGGATGAACAATGCCTTTGGAAGAGTCTCTTTTATGTTGTTTAGGATATAGAAGATGGGGAAATGCTTAGACATACTACAAGCAAAAAATGCTGGAAAGATTAACAAGAAAAAAGAGGAAAAATCTTATGGTTTTTATTGTTCTACAACAATTTCATATGAGTTTTCATTCTAAGGTAGAACTGGAGGCATAAAAATGAGGTTCATTTAACTAAAATAGCAAATCCTCTATGTTTATGTACATGACTGACGGAACATGAAGATGAATATGACTATACGAAGCGAATAAAGGTAAGCTGAATCTTTGCCAATTCAAATCCAAGTATATCAAAGATGGTGTTGTCTTTGTTCAAATTTAATGATGAATGAAACAGTAGCAATAAATGAGTATGTGAGTTTTTAACATACCAATGCTTTGAAAGATATCCTTGATGCTTTATTGGCGTTTTAACAAGTACCATGTCGTCCATAGGAAGTGACTTCCTTGTACAATATGTCTCCTCCTGAAACAAGGTTTGAATATAAGATATAAATTATCAAACATTAATGAAAATGATGATTTCCATGATAAATACTTATCTTTTGAAAGATAGAAAATTGTGAAAAAGATGTGATGTAACAATAGCTGGGAGAAAACATTCTGCTATTGTAGAAGCAAGACATCTTGTAATGGATGAACAATTGTTAGAACCATGAGGAAATCAAGAATTGAAACATTTCTGTTCCAATTTTCAGAACTCAGCAAAAACGAAAATCCTCAAACTCAAACAAAGCAGCCAGTGGTACTATTTAGAAAATACATGTTCAGACTAACAGTGGAATGAAGGAGGTGGGGATCTATTTTATGAACTAAATCAAATGTCATTTGGCTACATTATCTATTCATTTCTTGTTATGTTGGACAAAGCTGTAATGTTGGCACTAATTCATAGGAAACATAGACAAAAGAACTTCTTGAATGCCAGGAGATGTATATAGATATTGTTAAAAAGTTAAGCAGCAGAATACCAAACCTTCCAGTAAAGATGACCTATTGTTTTGAGTGAAGGGGAGCAGTCATAAAATTAACCAAGATTGAAGTAAAATTAACCAAAGTAAACAAGAATTAAGTAGAGAGATCCAGCACTCAAATTTGTATCTCATCAAAGTTCAACTCTTCAATTATTCGTCCTTAGAGTGGGGTGTGATGTCAATGATATTTCGACTGCTAATGGAACAAAAATCAATTTCGCAAGAAAGTCCCACCATTAATTCCCAACAAAAAATTATTGAAAACAAAAAACAACTAATACAACACCAAATTGGAGTATGAGAAAAAGCCATGGAAGACGACTGAAAATAACAAACGGACGAACAAAAATTACAACCACGATAATTTGCTTGCCAATCTACACTCAAACGTAATATCCACAGCCACCAAATTCATTCAAATTCTACTTGATTCAAATTCCACAAGTTGGAATAACAATTCTTCAAATTCAACAAATCCACAAAAGAAATCACCACAAATGAAAAGATTCAGGATGATTATCGATATTGATATTTTTAGGTATGCTTTAAATGAAAACATCTAAAGAAATAAAAGGCAATTGTATACAGTTGGCATCGGTTGAGATTTTAGGTATGCTTTAAATGAAAACATCTAAAGAAATAAAAGGCAATTGAACCGTGTTGAACGGAGGCACGGGTGCCTCCGTGTGGAACGGAGGCAGGCATCGTGCCTCCGTTCCACACGGTTCAATAAATCCACAGTCAATAAATAAATCTCACCTATGTATATAAAAATTGAAATTGTAAAGAATAATAAGAAGTTGAGATTTTAGATGAAAAGTAGGATTCTGATTTCGAGGAAATTAAACTCGTCCACTTTCGAAAAATCCGCCAAAATTATTTGAATTTCAGAAAGTATTGAAGAAGGCAAGGAATTAGCTTCGTAGTTAGCGTGGGTGTTTTAAGGGAGAAGATGGCGGTTTAAGGGAGAAGAGGCGGTGAGTGAAACGGCGTCGTTATGGTTGACGATGGGAGAAGCCGACATCTGTCCAAGGAGAAAACGACGGCGTATTGACGACGATGACGTGGCAAACTCCCTCTTTTAGTATAGTTAGGAAAAGAAAAAAAATATATAATAAAATATGAATTAACAGTGATGTCATGTACTAGTAGCAATAGGAAAAGTAAGTGCTTGTTTGGTTCATTACAAGTTGCTAAAATTATAATGATAAATTTTTGTGAATCTTATAAAATGTATGGTTAAAATTAAAGTTAAAATAAAGAAATTATAATGAGAGGCCAAAAAGATCTGAAATGTTCACTGCTATGTTTTTAAAATTTTAATTCCTAGGTAAAAAACATTCAATAACACGAGCAGAAGATTAATGTTCAATTTCTCAAGAGAGAATTTAAATAACACATAAAATCAAACAACTACCTTGTCACGTCACCAAGCCAACTTGTGGCCCCTATAATAATTCAAAGTGCGCACTTTGTAGCATTAAACTATACTCGAAAACAAATTTGAGTTTATTCTCTCAATACCATCAAATCCAACTCGCCAACATGCCATACATGTAGAGAGGTTATACGTTTCAAGTAGCTTCATTCTGTATATAAACAAACAAGTTATTCTTACTTTTAAGCATACATATGGTCCTTGTTTGACAATCATACTTTTCAAAGATAAAGTTTTAAACATGGATAATTCTATTTGTACCGAATGGGGGTTATCGAAAATGTGTCACCCTCTCACATGTAAGCTGGGCCCGCGTGAATATAAAACTCTCAAATGTATGGTCTTCATACTCTATTGTGAGTGTAGGTAAAAGATTAGGTAAAAAAAATTATGTACATGTCTTTAAATAGTAATTTTTAGGATGGACCATGCTCATAAAGATCGACATATTAGTTTATACCCTTGTGAGTTGATAAATTTTGGTACATTGATTTTGACAACACATTTTTCAATCAACTGCCACATCTTTTACACGCATGGGAGTATCAATCAAAGTATACACTTTGTATGTACAAAGAGTTTGAAAAGTATGATTGTCAAATAGGGGCATACATACTTCATTCCCTAACTTGAGTGGGCCAGTGTAACAGACTTGAGAATCAGTAGAGCAAGGACAGAAATAGTCGTTCAAAGAGTTGGATAATAAGTATCAACACAGGCCTACTCTACTTTAAAACCAACTTGACAAACATCTTCACAAGTAGAACAGCTAAATTAAATTCACAATTCATTCTGTAAGATATTTCAGAACCATATTTTTTCTGTCTCACAAGATTCACCATTCGCAATCAAAATTGTTGAAGAAACCCTTAGAATAAGATGCTACATGAAGAAGAAATACACAATTCCCTAAAGTGGACGAAGACAGTGTAGAACTGAAAATTCTCGTTTATTTCATCATTTTGCCTCTTCCTTTTCGACCATTCCAGAAATTCTCTTACAATCTAACTCATAAACTTGAAGCAACAGAGAAGGGACACTCCTGGACCTTATAGTCCACTTCAATGTGCCCAAACTTCCTTATCTCAGATGCATCATGCATGGTTACACTCTGCTTCATTGTGATGTTGATTCTGCTTGACATCCATTACCAAGTTATGATTGTGGGGGGAAGCTAAAACCATTATTTTCAATTTCAATGAAACATGACTGCTCTTTGTCTGGTATTAGCATATCATCTCAACAGCACCAGGTAAGATAGTAAATTTCCTTGGAAGAAACCCTAAATGTTCCCCATCCGACTGGACATAGATCCTGCCACTACTGGTAATCTCTTCAACTTCTATCGATCGTGCTCTGCAAGAAACAAGGGATGCAGGCTCCAATAAATGTATCAAGTGCAGAAATAAAAGAAATTTTTAAAAAATACTTTATTAGAGTATTACACTAAATAAATGAATACATGTAAAATCCTGATAATCTCTCTTTTCTCGTTCAAGTCATGAGAATCTTAAATCTTGCTTGCAAGTTCAACCCATCCGTTAATGAATCACAAAATAATTAACTGACATTTGTTAACAGAATCTTGAAATTTCTCTGACGTGATGGGCTAAAAAGATCTAAAGTTAATCATCACTTTAATTGCCTCAAAACATAAACTAACTATATCAACTGCCATGGACTTTGAGAATGTATATTGCATTCTTGGTGGATCAACAACCCACAATTATAAAATAATACACATAAAACATACAAAAACGAAAAACAATCTTCTTCAAGATCAAAAGTATACCTTCTTGAAGATACATTTTTTACTGACAGGTGTGTCCCATTGTATAGCTTGTGCAATTTGAGGATGAAGTCATACCATTTAAAGTCCTGAAGAATAACCACCTGCAGGTGAAGTAAATTGCAGGATTTTAGCTACAAAAGCTATGAAAGGAAAGAAAAAGGCTAAATTATTGATTAAAAAAAATATGTAATAGTTCCACCTCAAAATCCCTGCTAGAGGGGTGGGCATTTGGTGTAATCTTCATTCCGCCACCAAAAAATTTTGCATTTCCAACACAAAGGGCTGTTACCTGGGAGTATGCTTCCCAATCACCATCATCAACCTAGATGAGAATATTGAACAATGTCATTGATTTTTAGTATCAAATAACCAAGACTCAAGGTAGAAATAAAACTTGAAATGGATTGCAGTGGTATTTATACTCCGACCTTGATTTTGAAGTCCTGGTTATGGTGACCAGAAAAGGCTTGCAGAGCACCAATGACATAACAGAGATTTCCAAATTTCTTGTATCTTGATGCACAATAACCAGCCTTTGCACTCCTGCAAAATTTATTGTGTATGACATACAAATGAGAATGGACTTTTCAGTCGCAAGTTTTAACATCTTCTGAAAATTTGTCCTCACAGATGAACATCAGCAACATTTATAAAAAAATGAGGTTCTCCACTTTGTCCACTAATGACTCCAATATCAACGGGAGATCTCAGCCCTGAAAAACAACTTTATCAGTAGGGGGAAAAATAAAAAGATACAGATATCCATACATAGCCAATTACAAATCCAATTAAGACTAAAAATTTTGGTAGCAAATCAAATCAATGGCTAATCAGTGCAGCTCATATATTACCTTTAGCAATGCGTTCCACGGCATCACAAGGATCGTTTTTCCTGATGACACAAAATATAAGCAAGCATATCTCATATTTCCATTCAGGGTCCAAAGTAATTACCAATAACGAAACCTAATTCAAAGAAAACAAGCAGGAGATGCCTTGACTGACCAGCCAAGCGTTCTGGCAAAATCAGATCCAGTTCCTAAAGGGATAAGCTGTAGAGAAGCGACGACAGATAAATCTTCCTCACAATTTCACAAAGGAATTCAATAGGCACACTAAGAACTGAAATGAGCATCATAATTTAAAAGGAAGTATTAGATAATGATTTAAAAACACACTGATCACATACACCAAGAGCAGTTGCATGCCCATCCTTCAGATCCTGACTAGAAACAGGTTTACCACCCCAGAAGAAGCCATTAACAACCTGAAAAACATGAGATTAAGAAAACGGTGCTACATTATAGCAAGTAAAGGATAATAAGAATACATGACTAAAGTTGGAGTACCACATACAAGAGCATCTTCAATAGGCTCTTTATTAGCCCAATTTTCTCTATTTTAGAGGGCCAATTTGATGGAGATCAAGATAAAAATAAAAATATAGATGAGTTATAGTTTATACACAAGTTTAAAAATAGATTTTAATTTCAATTATGAATATTTAGATTTGATTTGATTAAATTAGATCAGTTTTGATATTTTGATACAATTTTAGTTTAGTAGAAGTTAGTTTATTTTTAGTTTCTCTTAGATTATAATAAATAAAGGGCTTATTCATTGTAATTCACAACCCTTGATTATATAATAAATTGATATTTTCCTTTGCCCTCAATTCTTCTTTTCTTGGCCTCATTAGTTTTGTCCCTTGTCTTGTTCTTCATCAAATTATATGCTCATGTGTCACAATTTCTTTTCCTAAGAGTCAAACAAACTCTAGATTTAAAAGCTAAAATTAAAAGTGGATTTGACTCCCCGCATGTAGAGAACAATCCCACTCTTACATACAATTTTAGTTCTTCCATTTATTATTTCACACCTTTCCATACACTCCTTTGAAGATAAAGGAAAAATGACAAAATAAAAAAGAAGCTATGTAGAAAAATGAGGGAAAATGTTGAGTAACAATTGCGTAAGTTAAAATCAAGATAAAGATGAAATATAGTGTTGTTGGACCGGTAAAAAAAATCACTCTTTCTTTGCAAGTAATCTTTAAGATGCTTTTTTATTTTTTTTATTTTGGAGAAGATGCTCGTTAAAATAAAGAGCATTGTTGGAGATGCTCTAACTAAGACATTTAACTCCCAATAAGTCTCCCAGGCTCAGACAATGTAAAGCAGGAAGAGGCTTTAAGTATAACACGACAGAGAAAATTTGTATTCAGAATCTAAACAATCTAGTACCTGTATGCATTTTTCCAGTATGAAATCCGAGATGACATTTTAATCTTTTCTTCCTCAATTTCAACTAAAATGAAAAGTATTGTGCTCAAAAAGCTGAATTTTAAATTGGTTTTTGCATTCCACCATCTGTAACTTTTTGTAAATCTCGGTTATTGTCTAATCCAATTATTTGGAATTCCTTGGACCAAAAGAGTTTCAATACTAGGAGAGAAGAAATTTAAGGCAATTCTACCCTATTATTCCCTTTATTTCACGCAATATTGTTTTGAAAATTATAATATTCAGGAATAGTACAAGAAAAGTGACTGAGATAGGTAAAAAACATAGTAACCTGCATGCAAAGCATTTGACAACAACGTAGACATGCAAAAAATAAACTACATTCCACTCCAAATGAAATGTAAGATGCACCTCGTGAAGAGTTCCATCACCCCCAACAGCAATCACTGCATCAACACCCTCGCGTATTGCCTGTCATGGATAACACTATATTACATGTATTCTACCCTCTGTGGTGTGAAATATCACGGCATGAATTGCTTACCTCCCTCGTTATGTCAATAGCATGGCAAGGCCCTGAAGTCATAGATTCACATATCTGACCAAAATATTAAAAAAAAAAACCATCTATCAATGAATTTGGAGTAGAATATGCATATATGAAGAAATACTACCATAAAAATAGAAATAGTAGCAAGTAGCAACAGAGGCCAGATGAGCTGTAGGTTTTGGTTTGCGTGCAACATCATTTGGATTTATCCCACACTGATAATAATAGTTCCTTTCGAACTGTAAGATAAGTAACTAGAAAATAAACTTTTGTAATTGTGTATAATATAAACAATTTCCTAATTATCAAACCCAGATCATAGTGGGCTTAGATATAATGTTTCCTGGAGAGAAAAGTAACCATTCAGAAAAATCACAAATACATTACCTAAGCTGGATTGTCCATGATACAAACCAACACATAGCTTGTTCCACATTAGATAAAATCTCTAAATACGAGAGACTTATTCTGAATAGTGTAAAACCTGAATTCCTAAAATCATTTTTAGGAAAAGTTGTCTGCATGGATTTCAACTCAGAGAATTTAGTTATTTATTTACACGAGTAAAGAGTAAGGGCCTGCTTGGGAGTTTTGGGTTATTGGGGTTTTTCAAAGTACCGGTTATTGGAGTTTTTAAAAATACCGATTTTGGATGTTTATGAGGGATCTAATTTTGGATGATTTTTTAGTGATGATTTTTAAAATAGTCCAACCCATGCTTTGGAATTTATTATTCAACGGTTTTTAAAGTTTTTAAAAGAATAAAATTACATGGATATATACAAAAAAAAGGTAGGAATGTGTAGTCACTCCTTACAATTCAAATTGTTTTACATAGTTTACCCAATCATTTTCTATTGTCTATGAACTAACCTTTGGACTAATTATTGTTGCTTTTAAAAGCTCTTGCATGCCAATCATTTTCTATTGGATTATAAGATGAAGAAAAACGAATATAATTTGTGAAGTTAATTTTCATTAGTAGTTACATCTAAGCTCTTTTCGCTAAATACTTCCTAATGGATGACATCCAAATTTTTTAACTTGGAGAATTTCTAAATTTTAGCTTATTGTATGAAATTTTTACTCATAATTTTTTTATATATGAAGTCAATTTTGACTTAAAAGTGAATTTTTTTACCTATAATTAACTTTTTAATTAGAATTTTTTTATTTATTTATAAGTGAACTTTATAGTTATAAGTTAAATTTTAACACGTTTGAATTTTTTATTTATAAGTAACTTTTTATATTTTACAAGTGAAATTTTGTCTTATGAGTAGTATTTTTTAATTTATAAACAATTATTTTACATAAAAGTGAACTTTTGTGTCATAAGTCAATTTTTAATTATAAGTAATTTTTTTGCTTATAAGTAAATTTTTTAGCTATTGTATGTTTTTATTTATAAACATTTTTTACATAAAAGTGAACTTTTGTCTCAAAGTCAATTTTTACTTATGAGTAGATTTTTTAGCTATTGTAGCTATTATTATTATTATTTTTTTTTTTTTTGATAAATAATCAGGGAATTTCATTAATAAAAAAGAATACACAGGAAGTGTATTATCATTTTAAACAAGAAAGAAAAAATATAAAGTTAGGCAGCCCCTCTATAAGATTCCTAGTTGCTGCGTTAAACCAAGTATACAAAGTCAGAAAAAATAATTCTCTAAATTGTTCTCTAGCACGTATTTGATCTTCAAAATATCGGTTGTTCCTTTCCCTCCATACACACCAAACAATGCAACCCGGGATAAGATTCCAAACTAGCTTGCTATCTTTGTCTCGAAATTTTCTCCTTCATGCCCGCAACACATCCTCCATACGTCTAGGCAACACCCAATCTATATGTTGAGAAGCCAGAATATTATTCCATAGCCAATGGACTCCATCGCAGTGAATAAACAAGTGATCATGTGTCTCCCCATTGCTCCTACACATATAACACCACTCGGTAACATAAAAGCTTTTTTTTCGGAGATTATCCATCGTTAATGCATGTCCCCTCACTACCGTCCACAGTAAAAATGCCACCCGTGGGGGTAATTTGCAATGTCACACCATCCTCCAAGGGAATGAACTCTCCACAGGACCCGCAAAAGATCTAAAATAAGAGCGAACCGAAAAAATACCATTCTGTGCCATCCTCCATCGGCTACAATCATCATTTTCTACCTGAATTTGCACTTCATACAAACCCGCTAGAAACAATGCATAATCATCAATTTCCCAATCCTGCAAACCCCTCTGAAAAGTGATATCCCAACTGTCGCTCCCATTGTGGCTGGCTACAACTTCATTAACCATAGCCGAAGGCCTCAAAGTAATGCGGTGCAAAAAAGGAAACCTCAACTTTAATAGTAGATCTCCACACCAACAATCATCCCAAAATCTGATATTAGTGCCATTTCCCACCACAAAAGTCAAGCATTTCCTAAAGTCATTCCAGCCTCGTCGAATATACCTCCAAAGACTTACCCCGTAGGACCCTCGACCCTCACCCGAACACCATCCTCCCTCCATCACGCCATACTTCGCCCCAATGATTTCTCTCCAGAAACTCTCCCTCTCCACACCAAACCGCCACAGCCATTTACCCAGTAGGGCCTTATTAAACAAAGTAAGCATCCTCAAACCGAGACCCCCCATCCTCATAGGAGAGCAAACAACTCCCCATTTCACCAAATGAAGTTTCCTCTCCTCTCCCAAACCTGCCCAAAGAAAATCCCTCCGAATCCTCTCTAATCTGTTAGCCACTGATGCAGGAATAGGAAACAATGACATAAAATAAGTAGGGATGTTAGAAAGCGTAGATTTAATGAGAGTCAGACGGCCACCCTTTGAAAGATACTTACGCTTCCACCCCGCTAACCTCCTTTCCACCTTCTCCACAATGGCATTCCAAATATGAGTACTTTTAAACCGCGCCCCCTAGGGGGAGTCCGAGATATGTCACAGGTAGCTGCGCGACCCTACAACCCAAAATAATAGCAAGTTCCTCCACATTAGTGACCTCCCCTACTGGAATAACCTCAGATTTCCCCATATTAACCTTCAATCCTGACACAGCTTCAAAACATAAGAGTAACCTACGTAAATTTCTGGCTTGCTCCTCCTCCGCTTCACAAAAAATCAGGGTGTCATCTGCAAATAGCAAGTGAGACACTTGCAGTTGACCAACCGTAAATCCCGTAAGCAGGTTTTCCCGCTTCGCTTTCTCTAGCATCTTACTAAGGGCCTCCATTACAATAACGAACAGTAATGGAGACAATGGATCTCCTTGCCTCAATCCTCTACTACTCTGAAAGTAACCCTCAGGGGTACCATTGACCAAAACTGAAAACGAAACTGTAGAGATACAGAACTGAATCTACTTGCACCACTTATCCCCAAATCCACATCTCCTAAGCATATACAAAATGAATCTCCAATTCACGTGATCATAAGCTTTCACCCCTATACACAGTCTTGTGTCAATGCATTCATTCGCTATCAGTACAGAATCCAAAATCTGACGGCCTTTCACAAAAGCATTCTGAAACTTGGACACCACTTTCCCTAGTACCTCCTTGAGTCTATTTGCCAAAACTTTTGCAATCATCTTGTACACCCCGCTGACCAAGCTAATAGGGCGGAAATCCTTAATATCAGTCGCTCCCGATTTCTTAGGAATCAACACAATAAATGTTGCATTGGAACATCTCAAAAACCTACCACGCTCAAAAAAGTAAGTGAAAACATCAATTATATCATGTTGCACCACCTCCCAACATGCCTTGTAAAATGAGAACGAGAATCCGTCTGGACCTGGAGCCTTATCATCATTCATACTAAACACGACCTCCTTAATTTCGTCCTCCCCAAATGGTCTTTCCAACCAACTAGCATTCTCCTCCCTAAGAGTAGAAAACTCCAATCCCTCCAACTCTGGCCTCCACTCATACTGCTCCCTATAAAGATGTTGATAGAAGTTCACCATTTGGGTCCCAATGTCCTGTGGATCCTCCAAAATAACCCCATCCACCTCCAACACTGTGACAGAATTATTTCGCATGTTAGAATTGGCAACCCTATGGAAAAACTTAGTGCATCTATCTCCCTCTTTCAACCATGTGACCCTGGATTTCTGTCGCCAAGCAATCTCCTCCATCTCTACCAGTCTCACAAGTTCTTCCCTTAATACTCCACGTCTGTCCTTCTCCTCCCTATCCAACCCCTGCCTCTCCTCTAGCTTATCCAGCTCCTCTATGTCGGACAAACATTGAACTTTACGCAAGTTCACATTACCCACCACCTCCTCATTCCACCTCTTCAAATCCCTTTTTAGAGCCCTCAACTTATGATCCAACACAAAACTGGGGGACCCCCAAAA
The DNA here is from genome assembly GCA_019097785.1 of Fraxinus excelsior. NCBI lineage: Eukaryota > Viridiplantae > Streptophyta > Magnoliopsida > Lamiales > Oleaceae > Fraxinus > Fraxinus excelsior. The sequence continues at coordinate 21,272,644 of CM032642.1, forward strand.
ATCATAAGAAGCCCACCAAGATTGTACTCGCTCTCTAAAACCTTCTACTTTTAACCACATCTTCTCAAACCTAAAAGGTCTTACTCTACTCCCCCTAGTATTCCCCGCTAACAAAATAGGAAAATGATCAGAGTACACCCTCCCCAATCTCCTCTGAATAATATTTGAGTACTTAGCCTCCCACTTTCCACTAATCAAGAACCGGTCTATACGAGATAGGACAGGTTGCTCCCGATTAGATGACCAGGTAAAGTCTCCCCCAATCATAGGCATATCCACCAGCATATTCTCTCTAATAAAATCCGAAAAATCCTCCTTAGCCCCGGTAAGTCTCCCACCACTAGACCTTTCAGTAGGAAATCGCACCACGTTAAAATCATCCCAATGCACGTTGGGAGATTCCACCAAGCCATCATACCAGTCAACTCATCCCAAATTACGCTACATTGTTTTTAGGCGTTTTCCCCAAAAATTAACAAGCACGGATTTTTATAACCTTTCATAGACAGTGACATCAAAAATAGTCAAAAACCAGTGGAAAAGATCTGGCAAGCAGGCTCTAAGACATCACAAAAACTTTATATTATAGTTCTTTTATGGATAGATGATTCCAATTAGTTACTTGGATTAGAGGATTATAACGGATATGAGTTCCAAGAATGTAATGAAGAATGTGTTCGAGCAAATATTTAAGCCCTTCAGTTATCTGTCCTTGAATCATGTCTTGGATTAATATACCTAAGGATGGACAGACTAAATATATTTGATTGCTACTGTTCCCAATACTATTTTACCAAGTATTCGTGTGAGGAAATGTTTTGAATTTTTGGGAATAACTTCTTTATGATTGCATTCCGTTAATTAACAACTATTCAAGTTGAACTGAATTTCAAATGCAGAGTACAAAAATCAGGACTTGTATAAAATCTACTGATAGAAAATCAGAAAACTCACATTACATTCTGTTCCGAGGCGAGACCTTAGGTATGGCAATAATTTCTTCCATTCCTTAACAGTACTTCCATTAGCCCCTGTCTCAATTACAATCGATTAATAAACATAAAAAAAGACCACAAAAACCACCCAGATTAGAGAGCATACGTTCACCTCCAAAACAAAACACGAAAACGAATTAGAGAGCAAACAAATCACCTCCAAAACCACACTTATATAACTATTAATGCGGGCGTTAATGTCAATGCGATAAACTGCACAAAAAACGGAAAGAGAAATCGAGACCTCGAGGATTGACAACGAATACAAGGTCGCGGCGGCGAAAGGTGGCGGCACCAACGGGGATTGTACGGTTGGCGGTGAGATCTGGAGCCCAGGTTTGCTCTGCTCTGATAAATGAGGGTTTACACATTGGCACTACTGCTACGTGGTGAAATGACAACATATCGGCATATACATATATACACACATGTATCTATATATGTATGGATTGAGATTAATGCGTGAGATCAATGAATGATCAAATATTAATTAAGCTTAAACTTGGAGGAAATCCCCAAACGCCTAGAAAACGATGGGATGATTAATTGGTTTGTTCTTTGTTTGACTTCAGCGCATCTTTGTTGTCGTACAAGAGTGACGTTTCTTAATCTCCCAACTTTTATACACGAATCACAATTTACTAGCTAAATTTTGAATTACTTTACACAATGCTAGCTGAACTTTGTCCATTTACTTATTCAACGTACCCATCAAACTTCAAAATACTTTTAAATAATCGCTCATTTTTTAAATGTTGCACTACATCCATCATTCGTCATATTCCGTTCCCTTCCTTGCTAATGTATCGCACGAAATTTTCATGTGGCAAGTTATAATCATTTAAAAAAATTACAACTCAATCAAACCACTAATTCACCAAAATCACCATATGTGAAACGCGATTTCCATAGCCATAAACTTCTTTAAAACCATATAAAGGGTGTGTTCGGTAAAAATTAAAATTAAAAATATAGCTGTTATTGGATCTCACTCGTCTAATAAAAGTCAACAATAACGACTAGTTTTTCGATTTTAATCTCTACCAAACACAAAGTGTCCTCAATTTCAATCCTAAAAAATCCTAGCCCCAAATTCAATCATCTCACCCTTGTACAACTAAATTGTGTAATTAAACAGAGCCTATTGTTGTGAAGGATTCAACGAGCTACTATTTGTAAAGTTTTATCCCCCAATTGTATCATTTGTTATTTTGTTTGACGTTTCTCTCATCCCAATCTTCCATTTTTGCAGGCATGTATCCAACTATTCGAGTAAAGAAATGTCATTGAGCTCCGGCTAAATTGATGAACGAAGAACAACAAACGTGAACGCAGCCTAAAAAGGTATTTCACCATACTCGACTGTCAAAGTTCGATGACATTTCCTTCCTCGGATAGTTGGATATGCGCCTGTAAAAATGGAAGATTGGGATGAGAGTGTCGTCGAGCTGATGGTACGATTGGAGGATATGACTTTATAAGTAGTAACTTATCATATCTTTCTCAACAATCAGCTATGTCTTATTAGACAATTTAATCGTACGTTGGTGGATGAGTGAATTGGGGCTATAGATTTTTAGGGCATATATTGGGTTTTAAAGAAGTTTATGGGATTTGGAAGTCAATATAGTGATTTTGGTGATTTGATGGTTCAGTTGAATTATAATTTTTTTAACGATTGTAATTTGCAACGTGGGATTTTTTGGTGATATATTAGCAACAAAGTGAACAGAATATAATAGATGATGAATGGAGTGCAACTTTTCAAGGATGAGTGACCATTGAGAATCATTTTGAAGTTTGATAATTATACTGTGACCAAGTATAAGTTGGATGGGTAATGCAATAATGATTTGATTGAGTTATAATTTTTTTTTTTTTACCGAAGTAATGTGTCCCATCAAATTTTCATTAGTTGCGTTAACAAATAAGGTCATGGATTTTCTAGAATGGTGGATGAAGTGCAAACGGACGAAATTCGGTGAGCACTATGAAGAATTTTTAAGTTCGGTGAGTAATCCGTGATCATGATATAAGTTGAGTAATTATTAAAACAATTACCTCCAAGTTAGATCACCACTTATAGCCTGTTTGACAACCATTTTGATAGAAAAATAGAGTTTTGAATAGTAACTTTTAGGAGCATGTCTGTACATGTGGTTAAAAAGCACGAATTTTTTTTTGATATATATTTAGAATATTTTATTGTGTATATGTATGGTTAAAAATTGTCATATATCAAATCATAAAATAAATTAAAGAGTATCAAACAAACACTTGAATTTTAATCAATTTGTTTAGCTAAATTTTTTATGTTATTTCACTGTAAGTCCCCAAGCTATTGTCGTATAATCAAATTGGTCTCACATTTCAAAAAGAGCAATTTCTAATTTTTAATGACAAAAATTATCCAAATTTACCGGGACACTCACGTCTATTTTTATGAAAGTAGTCTTGCTTTTCACCTTGAACTAGTACCTTGGAGCATGAATTGATAATTATTTAAATGATGATCACATGACAATTTTATAAAAAAATTGGATGGTTTCGATCAATTAGGGATTAATTCTACAATTATATTTCATGTTTGGTTCACCAAAAAAGTTATATTAAGATTTAAGCCAATCATATATTTTATATACCCACAACTTTTCAATCAAAATCTATTAAAAATCAAAGTTTGTCTATACCAAACTTAAGCATAATGAAATTAGGGACGACAAAAAAATTCGTTCAACTTGATATCCGAGCAACCCGATCTAGAATGGGGAGGGGATTACCCGTCTAATCGGGTAAACAGGACGGGGGTCATTGTACCGAAACAGGTACGAGAAACATTCGTTTAAAGTTAATTTCCAATTTAAATTTTTCATCAAACAAAAATAAAAGATTTGTCATCATTTTTAAAGAGAATATAAGTTGTTCTTAACAAATTGGAAAAAGAAATATTTGCCAACTAAGGACATAAAAAAATATAAGTAAAAAACAAAATAATAATAATAATAATAATAAACGGGACGATAAATGGGACAAGGAACCTACCTCGCCACACCTCGATCATGTCCCGAACCCTTCCCGCTTTAACCTTGTATGGGAACGGAGTAAAATAACAAAAATACTCGACGAGACGGGATAGAAATAACTGACACATCTCATATCTATCCGTTGCCATCCCTAAATGAAATATCGAGAATTAATTGTTGCATCAACCTTCTAATCAAATAAGTCTGTTTTTATAAAGTTAGTCTTGATTTTCAACTTGAACCGATAGCTAAGATTTGAATCGAGAAACATTTCTATGACGGTCGAATGAGAATTTTATAAATATTTGGACGGTTTTAGTCGTTAAAGATTGATTTTACAAGTATAATGAAAGTCGAGGACTAATTGCTATAAATTAACGCGCTACTCACCAACGGTGCAAATGTTCCTATTCGATACCCAACAAAACATTTCTCTCCATCTCCCTCTCTTAACATTTCGGAATATATGCACACACCAATACATATATTACCTGTCTATACATACAACGGTTATACATATACGTGTGTATATAGGTGTATGTGTGTGTTTAATTCTCTCTCATTAAGCAGACGATTGATCTCAAAGGAGAAAAAAACTACGAAATTCTAAACCCTAGTTTTGTTTCTCTCTCGATTCAGGCAGAAACAGAAACCTAGTTTAGGACATGCTTTTAGATAATTTTGTACCGAAAGCCGTGGCGATATTATCGATAATTTGAGGTTTCATGTATGTAAATTGAATTTCACTGGATTTAGGAATGGGTTTTGATTGAGCATCAGCCTGCGGATTAGCTTGGTTTTCAGTCATAGCATTTACTATTGCTTTGTTAGCTTTTATTTGAATGTGAATATATGAAATCAGCTCAAAAATTGGAGGTTTGACAAATTTGCTATTGGTTTGATTGGATAGTGGGAGGGTTCGAGGGCTCAGTTTGAGGTTCATGGGAAATTGAGGATTTTGATTGAGTTTTGGGGTATACTTTGTAGAATTGTGTTTTTGCTTGGTCGAATTATATTGGTGGACGGTGTGATTTGTGTACAAGAGCTTGTTATATCTAGCCCAATAGCAAGAAATTTTAGCTGGGAATTGCAGAATGAACTTACAAAATGAAGATCAAAACTCACAGGACAATGTTCTTGAAAAGTTGCACGAAGTGCAAAAGTAATTAACTTGCTCTTCTTTAAACGAGTTTGTTAGTTTCATTTCATGTCATATTTATTTGGGTGAAAATTGACATAAAAGTTGTTTTTATGTTATAGGAAGCTGAAAATCTTGTACACTAAAAACTTCCTTTTGTCTTTGCGGGATCTGGATATTTGCAAGAAGTTACCAAGTGGGTTGGACGAATCTATACTACGGTAAGAACGCTCCCCCGTCACCCCATGAGAATTACTAATGCCTAGTTAGACAATGGCTTCAAAAGAATATTGATCAAGTTATCTTCCAGTTCTGTTGGTTTATTGCGTTCCTTTCTTGTTGTTTCTATTTCTATTTAAAAGGTGCTGTGGCATGTTATATGTATCTTGTTGAATTTGAAGCAGTGAACTTGTGGATGCCTCGCAAAGCATACAAGATCGACCGAGAAATTCAGGAAGCTTTCCATTGCAGGGCTTCAGACGCAATGAGTATGGCTCATCACCACCTACTCGTGGGGATTCTAGTAATTACTCGCGAGGCACTTATGGGAGATGGGAAAGCCATTCTGGACGGAGTGATCGAGACAGTGATTCACAATCTGATAAGGATTCAGGTTCACATTAAAATTTCTCTGAATGCTTGGTGATATACCTATCCGTATTTCCACTGCTAATTTATTTGTATAATTGATTAAAGCATGCAAGTACAAATGTGGAGCCTGTTTTAGAGGTCTCATTGAACTATAAATCAAGAGCCACACCTGGACTTTGATGACACTTGGAACTTTAGTGCTTGAGGCAAGGAAATTGAACCTCAGGACACATATATACAGGCATCCAGGTCCATGTCTGTAATAATTTTTTCAATTTTATTTTCTTAATATTATTGAATCGAAACCAGTAGAAGGATTTCGATCCCCACTACCGCAGTGCCCAAAAAACGATAGTCTCTACCTGTCCAGTGTCCTGTGGTCAGTTCCAAAATGATCTGAAGAGGTAATACTGTTCTCAGGTGTGCGAGAGTAGTAACTTTGTCTGGCTTTGACTCATGAAATGTGATCTTGTCATCTATGGACATTGCACGACAAGATTTTAAGCGTTTTCACTTCTCCATCCACAAAAATGTGTAAAAAGTGGAAATTAAATCCAAAAGGTATAAATTATATGTTCATGCATGTATTCACATGGTTACATATGGATTCCATAATAATTACTAAAGCCGATCCTTGAGTATTTTGTAGCAAGGGAAAGGGCACTCTAGTTCCTGGGAAGTACATGGAGTATAGTTTCTTATAAATGCTTGGAAAGGTCTGCATGTCATACTATTGAAACATCATTAATTATGTCTTCATTTTTAGTTCTGAAATAATTTTTTTTGTCAATACATAATTACAAGCATTATGCAATTTTTCACTGCCTTAGACCGATATTCTCAAACTAGGTATTGAAACAATGGTATGTTAAAATTCTGTTGACTAGTTTTATGACCTTGTTTAGTGCGATAAACAGGAAGGAAAGATATGAAACTTGGTTAGTTATAGAGGGTTAATTTGTGCTGGGCATTCTGGTGAACCATTATTATTTATGCAACTCTAGCTTAGAGATGCATTTCCTTTTGCTATATAATTTTGTTGAACCACTTGATCTAAAAACTTAAGCCGTTAGAGAAGTTCACGTGTTTATCATTTAAATATAGTCTTCAATGTGCTCCCTCATGTGTAGGTGGGATTTTGTTTTTCCATCAAAGATTGACACGTGTATCATTTCATTAAATAGGCGACGATGAGACTGAACCCTAGATATTTGCTTGCTTTATTGTCATGTTGAGCCATTTGATCTAAAAGTTTAAGCAGTTAGATGCTTCCACGTGTTTGTCAAAAATTATAATTGCTTACAACCAGTGGGTTCCAGGGAATGTGGTTAAAAAGTTGGTAAAAATTATGAGTCCTACGAAATGTGTGGATAAAAATAGAGTTTGGCCAACCCTGACGGGTTGTTCAATTGGTTAGGTCTTGAGTTTGCTCTTCAATGATCATCAGTTTGGGTCCCTTCAATGCACTGAGGTGAGTACCCGGCCGTAAACTTCAGGGCTCCTGGACTTAGTCGAAGTGCGCGCAAGCTGGTTTGGATATCGACGGTTATAAAAAAAATAGAGTTTGACCAATTTATTAGTACTTATAAAGCTTTGACTATATCATTCAAATGTATCCATCAAATAATCTCACATTTTACTATGTTTATTCCTTTATCTGGCTTTGTTAGACCAATGATATACTTATTCTATAACCAAAATTAGCCATAGTTAGGATTACCGGTCCCCCCTTTCTTCTTTTCTTAGAATGCTAAAATTTTAGCGAGTGAATGGAGCTTGAATACTGTCAAGAGGTACCGAATTTTCTCAGTCCCTGTATTCTTGCGTAATGACTGGGTGCCTAGCTTGTGCTTGTTCCTTGGGTCAAACCCATTTATCCTTTTGCAAAAAGTTTGTGCAGACAACTTATAGTTCTCTATTGCACTCCCAATATCAGATTTCCGTGCACTGTGAGTGCATGCATGCCATATTTACCCCTTTGTTCCCGTACATCTCGTTATTTTCTCCATCTTTCAGTCTTCCACCATTCACAACATTTTTATCAGATAGTTATTCTTATGGTCTGATGACTTTATCACGCATCATTTGCAGATTCTGGAAGGAGATACAGCCATCCATCTCGGAGGTCTTGGCAGACTCTTGAGCATGATGGACTTCTTGGAAGTGGTTCATTTCCAAGACCATCTGGTTTTGCAGCTGGAATCTCAGTTGCAAAGGTGCGAGCAAATGAGAACTATCAACTTAGCAAGAAGAATGAGCCATATCAACCTCCGCGGCCATATAAGGTTAAGTTTCCTGTAAATTCCATTTGATTTCTGGTAGCTCAGTTTCCCGTGTCTGGGTCAGTGATCTATAGTTTTCTTTCTTTTTCTGTTTCCAAATTGTTCTAAAAACCTCGGTGCACCCATGTGCCATATTAAGAAAACTTGTGGGCATTTTGTTATGCATAATGTCATGCAATTCATAATTATTTCAGGCCCTACCTCACTCTCGGAGAGAGACCGATTCCTATAATGATGAAACATTTGGTTCAACGGAGTACACTAGTGATGATAGGGAAGAAGAAGAAAAGAGGAGAAGAGGTATATTTCCTTTCTATTTGGAGCCATGTGTGGTTGGTACCTTTGCTGCTGCTATATTGGTTTAATATGTCTTCTACTTCATTCTTTTTGTCATTGGCTGAGTTTTATCTTGACTTCCTTTCCAGATTCATTTGTATTGATGAGAAAAGAACAACAGAAGTCTCTTCAGGAGAAACAGAAAATGAGTCTGGAGAAGCATAAAGTTGACAATCCCTTAGACCTTTGTGAATCTTTGGAGGGTAACAAAGAGGAAAAGGGACTTCTGGGAGGGTATAATGAATTGGATGTTTCGACTGCAATTACTCCTGTTTTGAGTAATGAATTTGAAAAATCCTCTTTTTCTTCAAATGCTTCTAGGCCATCTGTTCCACCAGGTTTTACTAACAATATTCTGGAGAAGAATTCTGACACGAAATCTTTGGTTCCTCTCCATTTAGCAGAGGTATATTATTTTCGGTTACTCTCTATGATTGATTGCCGGATGACTACTGGCCAATTATCTACTTTAGTAATATAGCCTGTCATTTTCCCCTCTTATAATTCTTGTGGTGTCCTTGTTTGTAATATGCTGCAATCTGCCTGCCTAGTTTTCTGTACTTTGCTGAATTAATTAGTCAGTGACGAGCTTGGAAGGAGAAACACACTCCGTTTTAAGTGATTTCCTCTATTTTTGTGCATTTCTTTGTTGAATGATAGATGGCTTTATCATCCGCTTTCATTGCCACATAATGCTCGAATGAATCAATTAATTTTTGTCGCTGGCTACGATTATGTTCTTTTCTCTTCCCCCTTTATTTTATTCTAGGGTGGGTGGTTGGGTGGGATACTATGAAGAAAGATAATTTGTCCTTAATGTTTTTTTATTTTCCTTTTCCAAACTTGGCCTACTTTGGATACTATAGTTGTCAGTTTTTTCAACAGTTGGTTAGGCCCTCAGAAAGTAGTGGCAAACTAAAAATATTTTCTCATTCTAACTTAACTATCGCAAGGAAAACTTACTCTGGAAACACAAGTTGAAGATTGGTATGCACAGTTTATGCTAAGAATGTAGATGCTAATATCAGAAAATGCGTGTACCGCCATTGATAAATTTGTCAAGTGGAAGCTTTATATATCTAGTCAGGATCTTAATACTTTTATATGGTATTTTATGTTATTCAGTGATTGCTGATAAATTTATATTGGTTAGCGCTGTTATAATTGTTCTGTCAGAAACTTCTGTCTTTGTTCTTCACATGTATCTAATTTCTTTTGCTCTTACAGTTTGGGAAGCGTGTAGCAGGGGAAACACTTCTGCATTTTAGAACCAACCCTGTCCAAAATGGTAATGTTGATGGTTTAGAGCAGCAGTTATCAAAAGAAATTAGCTCCGTTGATGGGCAAACTGAAGATAAGAATAAGTATGTACCACTTCTGAACGAGGGGAAGATTGTGAATTCACACTCAAGTTTAGGCATGCCTCACGAGAAAGTCGATCCTACTAGTTTTTCGGATGACCATGGAATTTTGAACGAGTCGGAACTTAATGCCAAAATATTGAAGGACAAAGTCGTCGGCAAGTCCGAGGGAAACTATTCATCAGTTCTGGAAAAATTTTTTGGCAGTACACTAACAATGAAAGATGATGGGACTGTGGATTCAGCTGAGGTAGTCATAATTCTAATCAATTTTCTTTTGAACACTCTTTTACTCGGTCCAAATCCCGTCACTCTCGTTTGCTGTCTGCAGTAGCTCGTGTAGCTCGTGTTTCTCAAGTTGACGGAAGTCTATGAAAAGTATAATCATGTTATAGATTGTTAGATATGCTTTCCCTCATTATTAGTGGTTGACCAGAAATTATGTCATAGTGTAGAACATGTTTCCAACTTGACTATGGTTTTTCAGATATTCTTGCTTTATCAAAATTTTGAACCAATGTAGACCAGGACCAACACTTTCTTTCTCCTTTTTATCAACAAATTGGTCTTTACGACTTCTTTTGTCACATACCTAAGCTTAAAATAAGTAAATAGTTATTTAAGTAACTTATTGTTTCCAAACATGTTGGATGCAAAACTTTTTTCTTACTTTTAAGTAAAAGAAGTTACTTATTTTGGAAGTAATTATGAACTTATTATCAAAATAAGTAATTTACTTATTTCCTATTTTGGCCAAAGAAAATAATTATTTACTTGTAAACTAATTCACTTACAAAATTTACTTGAAAAAATTTACTTGAAAGTAAACTTTTTAAGTGTAACATGCTAATTGTATTTGAACAAACACTTCTCTGAGTTGGGTAGATTTAGTCTGTCAAGGTCTAGGGTGATTGATCTTTTAGGCCTAGCGAAATGAACAGGTGTCTCTTATCTATTTATTGACATTCATTTAGTCCAACTTACTCCTTTTCTTTTCCTTCCCATATGCATTGCTTTTCACTTCCATTTCTATACTCTATATCTTGCCTTTTCCCTCTAGCATCACAATGGCAAAGTTCCTGACACATGGAGCCCAAAATCTACTCAGTCCTCAAAGTTTGCCCGATGGTTTTCTGAAGAAGGTATCAGTGATGAGTATTTTGCGTTCAGTTTCGTAAGTAGCCCTAGAAAGATGTAATTTACACCGTGCTGTTCCTTTGTGTTGCATTACAGAAGCTCAGTCAGTGAATGACATCTCAGCTGGAAGGCCGAATGATTTACTCGCGTTAATTGTCACTAGTGATAAAGAAGGATCACAAGTTTCTGCTGCAAAATCTGAGCACTTTACACATGAGAGCTCCGAACTTACTAGTAAGTCCTCAGTTGACATGCCCTCTGCAACTAATGGCGTCTCTGAAGAGGTGTTCTGCAGTAATAAAAAAGAAGTAACTTCGACTGTCCTTACATGCGAAGACCTTGAACAGTCAATGTTGTCAGAATACAGTCAAAAGAATTCAAACATGCCACTGTTGAAAGGCTGGAGTGCTTCCAGCACAAATTTTGAACAGCCTGGAGAACATGATGATCATGCATCTCAGCACCTGCTTTCATTGTTGCAAAAGGGATCAGACCCAAATACTATGACCCTGGGCCACATTCCTGACATTGGCTTTGGAGACAAAGTACTAGTTTCCGGAGAGCATGAAATAGGAACTGCAGTTGATGATCCTAAAGCTGAAGAGCAAACTAATAATATACATTATTCTGGAAAGACTCTTACACTTGAAACGCTCTTTGGAACAGCTTTCATGAAGGAGCTCCAGTCAGTTGAAGCACCTATTTCTGTCCAAAGGGGCTCAAATGCGTCTGTGCGAGTTGCTGCTCCGGAGCCTCATGGATTATCCTTTCCACTCATGGAAAATGGTGTTTCTTCTTCTACAATTGATGAAATTGGACTTCAAAGAACAAGTAATGAAAATAGTGTTTTAAGTTCAAATCACAGAGAGCAAACCAATCTGTCCAAGTCTGGGAACTGGCTAGCATTTGATGATTCTCAAATAAATTCATCAAAGCACCCAACTGAAGTAGTGGCCAAACATAGTGGCTATAGTGAGGCAGTTGAATTTCATCTGCCTGAATATGAGAGCTTAATTTCTGTTGGAGATTCTCTGAAACCCCAATTGTCGACATTGATGCCAACCGGAAATTCAAGTAAAAATGAGTTCTTGTCTTCAAACGTGCACGTTGACATAGCTGAGGCAGCTATGGGTGCTGTCATCAAAGACAAAAGAACTATGGTAGGTTCAGAAAGTCTACCCTTTGCACATGGTCCTTATGAACAGACAGATCCTGAGATTCCATATCGCAATATTCAGGTCCAACCATCACCCCCCCAGTTTCAGCCCCCACATATGAGTCATGTGAGTCCATTATTCCATCCATTGGATTCTCATCCTGCTCACACGAGTTCCCAGAAGAAGTTCAGGGGTCCATTGAGTATGTTCAATCATGATGCTACAGCCAATTCCCAATTTCCTGCAAGAATTATTCGCCCTCCTTCTCGTCATCCCAATGCAGGAGTTGCAGGGTACGATCTCCATGATCATCGTTCAATGCTGCATCCTATGCCAATGCCAGGCAATCGTCCTCAGCTGTTACCTGACTTTCCAAGGGGTGCTCCTGTGCCTTATCCTGGCAATCAGACAACCAGTTTTATTCAGGACATGAACCCAATGCATGGGTTTCCTTTTGGACCCCACCAACGCAACATTGGCGGTGTTGGGATGTCAATGCCAGGTAGAAACTTCCCCCCCTTTTTAAAGTTTTCTGTTTTCTTCCTTACAGCTTACTATAGCTGAGATATATTTACCACATTCTTTTAGGTTGAACCTTTTCAATTCATATTAGGGTAAGTCAATTGCGCCATAGCACATCAAATCAAAGAATACTTGTGCAGACTATAAAACTTCAAAAAATCAAAGTTCTGGATCTAATCACCTTGGAAATTGAAAAGAAAGAGAAGTAGGTCATGGGATTGTTGTTTGTTAAGTACAAAACAAATTAAGAATAAGTATATCTAATTTTTCTTTTCCTTTTTTTACTTTAATTACATATGAATAAACAGTACTGAAGTTTATCATAGATTAAATTTTATACTAAGATCATTCTATACTGATTCCTGAGGATATAAGAACCTACTAACCTCTTCTGGGCTGTCAAAATGCCTGCTAATTATCTTCCTGCTTTGAACTCCTTATTTCACTAATCTGCCTTTGTACAGTATTTCTAATTGATGTACTTGCTTTTCTCAGCTAGTTAATTAGAGCTACACCTTTCTTAGAATAGTTATAAAAATCCACATTTACATTTTGGCGTTACTTGACCCCTGTAATTATTATGTTGTCCTTTTTTGGTTATTACCTTGCAGCTTTAATTGTTATAGAAATCAACATGGGAGTACTTACATCATTCTATATGATGTAATGAGAATGTATCAATATGTTCTCTAAATCCTCTGTTAAGTTAATGGCCAAAGGTGGTTATCCTGGTTCTGGAACCAAAAGGAATTAGTAGGCTTTTTGTATGCTACAGAGTGGTAGTGATGTAGGACGGGAGAGAGAGAGAGAGATGGATAGAAAGAGAAGAAAATATGGGACAAAAACATGGAAGAATTTCAATATCACTGTAAAAGTCAAATCAATTGTCTATAATAATTATATCAGAATCTTTTTCTTATTTTTATGCCTAAATTAACCCCGATGAGTTGCTCAATTGGTCAGACATTGAGTTTGCTCCTCAATAGTCACCAGTTCAAGTCCCCTCAGGGTCACTGAGGTGAGTATCCGGTCGTAAACTTCAGGGGCCCGTGGAATTAGTCGATGTGCATGCAAGCTGGCCCGGACATCCACGGTTATTAAAAAAAAAAAAAATTATGCCTAAATTAAGTGCATATTTTGGCAAGACAAAAAAGAAATCTCCATATATAGTCAACAAAAATCATGTACCATGGGGTAATTGGTGATTATTGCCAGCCTAAGTAATCTTCTAGTACTGACAGTCATCTAGAGTATCTAGATGTTAAATATCAACAATTTGGATATTGAAGTCAACAAACTACAGACTAACGGAACTTTCACTGAAGTTATTTATTTATCATCTTTAGGAATCAGAAATTATTTACCAATCGAATGGTTTTGCTTTTGGCCAACCTCAAGTGCATCGAGAGTAAAGCTTAGTTTGTTGTGGGAAGGGTTTTACTTGTACTTCCAAAGCAAACGAAATATTGAATTTCGAAGAAAAGCTTATGGTAAGTGGAATATATTTAAAGTTGTTCTGCCTTCTCAAAACATTTAACTAACAAATATCAGAAGTTCAAACTGTTAATTTGTTTGATATATTAGATATTATACAATTTAATCAGTCAACTGGCTTTAGATATGTATTATGGTTATCCTATGTGTCACTAGGTAGAAGACATAGCCTTTTATTGTTTGAACTACGTTAGGAAAAAATTGGAGATGTCAGCTGTAGCCTGTAAACAACAAAATTTGAGTGGTTATATTATAGTTGAAAAATCTATAGAAATCAAAACATTTCAAATATTGAATCACGTGTTGGGGAAATTCTAAGTACGTACTTCTAAAATCTGTTGAATTAAGCAGATAGTACTTTCCCACTTTCATATATAGTAAAATGATTGGCAATGAAAGTTGGCTACCTCATCTCAATGAATTAGAAAAATATGTTTGTTGTGTAAGAGGAAGCAGTATCTATCAGAAACCCAAATAGGAATTTTGAATTTTATTCATTTTCTCAAAGGTTAAAGATTTAGCACCTTTTGTGTTCTTCCATCTGGAAAATGGATCTTATTGAAAAATCTGTCACAGGTTCTTAGCCCTTCATGAAACAAGCATTTAGTGCTTATCGTTCTTGGTCTGCTTATATGCTTGGATTCATATTTTATATTTTTGAGTTGGACACTGGTTTTGTGGTTTAACATTGTTGCAGATAAGCCAAAGCATGACTCCTACTATTCATAATTTGTGCTTGTGCATATCTCCATAATTATTGAAACAAGAAACAACTTAATCTGAGATTTGTTTTTTTTTCCCCCATTTCAAGTAAAAATTTACAAATGTTGTTCCCATTATTGTTCCAGCTCCTGATAATTCATTTGTTAATCCTCCCGAGGCATTCCAAAGGCTAGTCGAAATGGAACTCCAGGCAAACTCAAATCAGATCCACCCATTTCATGCTGCTCATAACCAAGGAGTTTATAGTCACGAACTAGACATTCATTTCCCGAGGTGAAGGTTTGATCATGATCACTCTTAATTCACATGGACACGTGCCACCGCAAAACAGTCTTCGCATTGAAGGTTCTTGTCCTGGCATACCTGGTTGGATTATGTATTTATTATGGAATTTGCAGCAGTTTGAGACTGTTGTTTTTAGATTTTCATAGGAGTCGAGGAAGCCCGAGAGTTTTCTGATTAGAGCTGTGGAAGTATATTTGTTAAAGATTTCAGCTGTTCTCTCTTTTATTTTCCATGTACAGTATCTTTTTCCTGAATTTTTTGTGAAAAATTGCATCAGTAGTGGCAGTCCACTTTTCGGGTTTCTGATACTTGAAAATTGAAATGCCATCTGAACAAACTGATCCTGTGAAAACCAGTATGGTATCTGTAGGTTCAAATGCTTTTTTTTTTTTTTGTATCTGCTTTTTTAATCATTATGTAATGTGGATTTGTTCTCCTTGTCCAGTGTTGTGGATGGGACAAAGCATGTGAAAGTCCATGGCTCTATGAACTCATAATTTTTGGGCAAATCAGTCGAAATGACGAAGTCGAAAATAAAAGGAATAATGTTATACATCTCTAGTAGGAATGATCACTGGTCTATGTAGTAGTGGGATCATTGCTATATTATTCAGGGCCTCATTGCTATATATTTTTGAAAAATGTGAATAAAAAATAAGAAAAGGTTATGAATTCACGTGCAAAAGTATAATATTGAGATTATATAGGGTTGAAAATGAGTTTGGAGAAAAATAAGTTTTAAAGAATATGTACCAAAAAGTTGAAAAACGTTATAAAAATAAACTTCATGGGTCAAAATGAAGATGAAGCCCATGGTTTAAAAAATTAAAAAATCATTTTCATATAAAGAACTGATAAAATCGGTTCTAGTACTCCTAAACCTTGGGTGAGATTTCCTCAAATAGTTTTATAAAATGCAAAGTTTTACATGGTATGAAAGATGAATCCAATATTTGTCATCGTCCAATTATGAAAATTGTATTGAACCCTTCAATTTAAAATGAAGCTAATTTGGACATGAAGGGGTATTTAGAATATGAAAACTGAACATATAAGTTATTCTGAGGTGGTCTTCTAATTTCTAATAGGTTAAATAGCAAAATGGTTTAGAAACTCGAATAAATGGTCCGAAATCTCAACAGTGAACTTGGAACCAAAAGCAGGAAAAACAGGAACAAGATCAGGAAGTACTCGAGACTGGAAAATTACAGCACCAATTACAATGTATTGGTGAATTCTTCCTCAAGTACGAAAACATGGCCGCAGTTTTTATTTCAGCAGCAGGTCACTCGTTTATACATCAAGTTAAGCAACAATCAATGACCTCAACAAGAAAACACTCGAAGCCTGCTTCTCATTCATTTGTTGTCGCCTCCTCAGACGGGGCAGAACTTCCATCTACGTAAATATAGAAGCGTGGTAAGATGCAAAGAAAAAAATTAGTAAGAGCCGCTGTTTAGGGAGAAAACTGGGGAACTAAGCCTCTCACCATCCTATCCGTGTGTGATGATGCATAAAACACAACTTACTTGTGAAAAGCCAATAAAACAAAAACAGCAAAAGGACATAAAAAATTATACATATGTATATATAGAAGAATCTAAAGGAAAATGGCAAATCCATTAAGAAATACAATAAACGATAATACATACCTTCGCCTACAGATGGAGCATAAGGAGATTTACGGTAGCGTGTTTGCTGTTGAGTTGGCTAGAACATCAAGTGCAAAAGGAAGCAAAAGATACGTCAGCAGATGATTCTAAAAAATATGCGCATAAATCTACTAGCCTCCAGGATCATCAATTTTTCTTTAAGATAAATACAATGAAAAGCGACATTTTCCATCTCAGCACTCATATTTATTTAAAGTTTTCGATGTAATAAACCTTCATTACTGTGAAGAATATTATAAATTGTATATAGAGGGTGTGTGGTAGAGATTAAAATCAGATTAAAATTGAAAATATAGCCGTTATTGTTGACTTTTATTAGACGGGTGGGACCCAATAACGGCCATATTTTCAATTTTAATTGAATTTTAAGCCGTACCAAACATGCTAATAATAAACTTGTTTATATTACAAAGTAAAAGACCCTATTTATAGGGTTACAAATAACTGTAAAAGGAAATATTATGCAATCTACTACTAAGGAAAGTAATCCTACACTAAAAGGAAATATTATAATCGCAATCTTTGACGATCTCTGGAATCTTATTCAATATCCTTGACATCCCCTCAAATTGATGCTGGTAAAATCATCAATTTGTAATCATGAATTGACGACGATGACAATACTTGTGCCCACGAAGAAGAAATCCAAATCAAAGCAACCAAAAACAAACCAAATTTCCAATCCCATCAACTGGGCCAAATTTTCAATCCCATCAACTGGGCCAAATATGCAAAACAAATTCCAGATTACCTACAAACTGCAAACCAAATTTCCAATTGAACTGAACCAAATTCCAGATGAACTGGACATATACTAAACCAAATTCCTAATGAACTGAACCAAATTCCAGATGAACTCGACATATACTAAACCAAATTCTAAATGAAATTGACCAAATTCCAGATGAACTGGACATACTAAACCAAATTCCAAATAAACTGGATCAAGTTCCAGATTACCAAAAGCTGAAGAAACTCCAAACAAACTGTAGAAATTGAGTTGTGGCCACCGGAATGTGATGCGACTTTGTAAGGATACATCCGAAAATAAAATAAAAAAAAAAAAACGCCGGAAACAAAATTCAAAGGTTAATTTATTTAGGATCGAAACTGCTCTGATACCATGTGAAGAATATTATAAATTATATATAATAAACTTGTTTCTATTACAAAGTAAAAGACCCTATTTATAGAGTTACAAATAACTGTAAAAGGAAATAAACATAAAAGGAAATATTATGCAATCTACTACTAAGGAAAGTAATCCTACACTAAAAGGAAATATTATAATCGCAATCTTTGACGATTTCTGGAATCTTATTCAATATCCTTGACAATTACAATCCAGATAGTTTTTAAGAGGTGAGTTATATCCGTATCCCATATTTGGTAGAAAGAATCAGAATTGGGGAAGAAAAGCTTTAGATTCTGAATGAATATAAATCAAGGAAGCCACTCAGTTACTGAATATAATATTGAATTCAGTTAAATCATCCATTTATTCATGTGACTATAAAGCTAAATCAAAATTTTGGCTTAATATCATCGTCATCACGTAAAAGATACATCCATGTTCTAAGCTCATTCTCCCAATCAGGCACTTCTGGATTCACTAATATTTCTTATTTAGGTGAAGGGAAAATAAATCTTTAATCAGGACGTTACAGAATTCAATATAGTAAACATTGAAAAGGAGGGGGTGGGTGGGGAATATCTTGAGCTGTGTATCAACCTTCAAACTGCAAAATGATTTACCATCATCAAAAAATTGGATATACTACTACATATCCTTCCTCTATTAGAATTTCATCGTAGACTTCTCACCATCAGAAACACTAAGTTGCAGTTAATGTCCAACAGGAAGGTTTATTTGCATTAGAATCCTCCGTTTTGGACTCATCAGTTATGTCACTAAGCAAAGCAGCCAAACTTTCACAGCGCTAGCAACTCATCATCTGATCATTTTGAGCAAAAAATAATCTTTTGAGCAGACAAATTCTGCTTTTCCTGACTTTCTCGTTAGCCAGAGAATTAATGATACACGTTGAAAACAAATGTAGCAATTTGCAGAAATATTTAGTTAATTGATGGAAAAATCATGCCACGTCATATAAAAGATCATTGCACTCTGTCATAAGTAGCATGTACAAGGAGAGTTCACCTGTAACTTTGGTCGAAGAGCCTCAAGTGGTCCTTTGGGCTTCTCTACACCTTGCTGTCATCATACAACATTGATGGATGTTAGGTACTTTTAGAGCATGCCAGTTTTTACTTCTGTAACCTCCATGTATGCACAAGACGGAGAAGATGCCAACAAGAGGAAGTACCTTTCCCAAAGCCCAATCAGCAGAATCAAAGTAAGCACGTTCGTGATCCTGACATCAAATGTAGATATTTGAGAAAAGGATGGAGCTGGACCTGAACGCTATTCAAGTTCTTGGCACCTGCACTTCCATTATAAAGTTAAGTCCGCTACCTTTGAAATTAGTGGCGGTTTCTTGGGTATAATTCCTCCATATTTCTTCTTAACGGCTTCTTCCTATAAAGGAAGGGGAGAAATTTCGTCTAAGAAAATGGCACATATAAATATAAATCTAGAGATCCCGCAAAAGTTAATGAGTTGAACAGAACCTCTTGCTGGGTTGATGGCATGGACTTTTCACTGTCCTCCATAATGACTTCTGCTTGCTCTTTGACTTCCTCTGCGCCTGACATATTGTTTCTGGAACCACCCCAGTGAACAACACCTGCAGTATTAATTTCAGAAGTGGTTGTAAAGAAGACTCATCTTGGAAAAAGATCAGCTATTGTAGTGTCAAATAAAATTTGGAGTGATTGCTTCGGGAAAAAAAAAGGAGATAAGTGATTCAATTTCTTGATTAATAGTTTAGCACCATTCCCCAATCAAGTCAAAGAATTCTCATAAAAGTTATTTTAGCTTACGGATCTTAACTCATCCACGAAGAGCTCTTTAAAGAATATGCATTCGTTGTGAATGTTTTCAAATAGAAGGTATGAGTTGGCATTATCTATATGTATCGCCCAGGTAATATAAGTAAAAAAATGAATGCCATTTAATCGAAGGTACTTCTATAACCTCATTAACATTTGACTCCATCTTTCTTCTAAACCCCATTTTCCCAATTTTGTTTGTTCAGAAAGGCTTCCTCTTTTACAGACAACTTCACCTTTTGCATTCTTGCCACTCGGAAGTATTTACTTCAAAAGAAATATATAATCAATTGAACTTTAGGGGTCAACACAGAAATTAGGATTTCACAAAAAAAATAAAAAAATATCAAAGATAATTCACATACGAACAAAAGCAATCAGAGAAGGCAAAATAACATGCATGCTGCCAAATCAATGTATTATGGTTCTATTCTCAAGAAAAGTAATATCATTTATTAGTATCAATTTGATCTCACGTATACTCCAAGGAGATTTAATTACTTTGAAGATTGATAAAAAAGCACAGAGAAAAAGGATGCAAGATTTGTGTATAATATTTATTGATCATGAAAAAAGTAAAAGATACGGTGTCGAGGGAAGTGATAAGGTGGGTGCTACGTTACAAAAAAACCTACTAGACAAGTCAATAATATCGAAGGTAAATATGAAGAAGCAATTACGAGTTAGAGATATAATTCGGCTATACTACTAAAGGCTGGTACCAAAATTCCACATTTAGTCCGTATCTTTTTGTTGTACTCATAGATGAACTTACAAGACGAATCAAAAATAATGATCTTTGACGTCTGTTATTCATTGGTGACACTGTTTTAGCTGTTAAGAATAGGATGGATATAAATTATAACTTAGATATCTGAAACTGCAAGTTTGGAATTCAAAAAGCGTCGGATTAAGCAAGTCTATGACTGAACTCACAGTATTCATAGTTACATTGCTCAGAGAGCGATTCCTATTAGTTTTAGAATTTAAATTAAATTACTAATAAGGGAATGACTAGAAGAAGCAGGATACAGAGAAATGTTACATAGACTGTACGTGAACAGAGACGTACTACAGACTAGCAAGGGAGGGGATAATTGATGGCCGGTCGGTTCTAAATGCAAGGAGAAACCCATAAATAACCACATAAAAAATTCAATAGAAAACGCTATTGCTAGAGGAAGATTACCATCAAGAAACAACAATTTTGGAAAATAATAATAATAATAATAAATTCTAAGGATCTAGAAGATGAGAATCTTGGATCGATGTTGTGTTGAAATTAAACCATTCACAACAATCAGATCGAGTGCAGAATCAACATTTAAATCCCATTTCTAAGAAAATAAATCTGAATCTACCTACCTAGATGAAGAAGTTGAGTAGAAATCACTGCAATGCAAGATCCGCTTGTCCACTCCGCCAGTTGCTCTATCAATAAGACGTGAACAGGCGTGAGTTATATGCACTTCTCATTAGTATGACTGGGGTTTTAATTGGGCTTCACATGGCCAATAAGAAACACACGACACAATGGGCTTCTATTGGATTTTTTTTTTTTTTTTCGATCTAACTTCTATTGGATTTTAATAGGTGGATATTACATAATTTCAGGTGTTTGAAGATTAAAATTTAAAAATCAGGGATCAAGTTTTATTATTAAAAAAATAGGTACTATATAAAACCATAACCCTAATCTCTCTCTCTCTCTACCGCTGCCACCTCCACCCGTCGTCAGCTCCTCCTCCCTTCTCCCTCCCCACTGTAGCTTCTCCCTCTCCCTCCCACTGCAGCAGTGTCGCAATGCTGATGTAGTTCGTGGCAGTAGCAACTGCAGTCCGCAACTACAGTCGCAACGCAGTCGAGTCGGATGGAGATTTCGTCGGGTTAGTTCGGGTGGTGGTGATTTTGTGGGTTTGGATGATGTTTTATGTGGTGGTCGGCGTGATGGTGTTTGTGTGGTGGATCAGGCGGTTGGGGAGGGTTTGGATGGATTTTTGTGTGTGGCGATGATGGTGTTTATGAGGTGGTGTGTGGTGTTGCATCATGTGTTTCTGTTGTTGTGGTGCATTTGTGTAGTGATGGTGGTGGTGGTGGGATGGGCTAGCGATTTATACAGAAGAGGAGTTGGGTATTGGAAAGCTAGATGTGCAGATTCGTGCTTTTAGACGCCGACAGGAAGGGAGGGGAGGGGGCGGTGGTGGTGGTGGCAGTGTTGTCATCGACGGGGGTGGAGATGGTGGCGGGTTTGTTGGTGTTGTTGTGGCGGATGCGACATGGTGAGGGTGGTCAAAAGTGGCCTAATGGTAGCGGTGGTAGTCTGTAATCAAATGTTTGGTAATCTGTGACCAATTACTCAACTGTGATCTGAAAAATTAATAATATGTGACTCAAAAATAATATGTGACCAATTAATTTAAAAATATGTGACCTTGAAATAATCCGTGAAGTACAAATTTTTTGATCTGTGGCCTCAAAATAATCCGTGATCAAAAAATTTGACGATATGTGACCAGTAAATAAATCTGTAACTTATAATTATGAATTTGCGACCATTAATCACAAACTGTGACTTTATTATCTTTATTTAATAAATATTTTTAATTAATTAAATCCATACACGATTTTTGAATTTTCAAACTACTTACCTTACTTTTGAATTGAGATAAAGAATACACATTAGATATGAATTTTTCCCTTTTAATATGCGAGGTTTGTTTGATATAATTTTTGCTTTTATTTTTGTATAAGAATTTCTTAAGAAAATTATCATAATTTGTTTGAAAACTAATTTTTAAAAAAATTTCTTGTTCCGAAAGTGTTTTTAGAGGAAATCGCATTGGACCAATTTTATCTAAAAACTCTTCTAAGCAGAAAAAATACTTTCATAAAATCAATCAAATGGATACAAAATCCGTTTTTGAATCTCATAACTCCTTTTAACTTCTCAAAGTCATGGCAAATGAACCCCGTATACATTAGTTCATATGCTTTAACATAAAATTTGTGAGTAAATCAACTATTATTATATGCCCACACAAAACATTTTAATGTGTTTATTAAAATTAAAAAATCAGATAAAGGTAATTAGAAACGAGATAGAACGGATATCGAGGAGAGTTTTGAAAGGGTGAGATTTGTACAAGAAAAAAAGGGAAAAACCATTTGTACATAAATTTTTGACAAAAAGATTGACAAAATGGTAGGTGGCGCCCTCCTATTGGTGGGGTGCCTGACTTTATGTAAGCATAGCACGGTCTAGAAAGAAATGATGAAGAAGATACAACAGCATAACATGCTTTGATGCAAGAGATAACTCGTTTTTCATATAAGAAAGTAGAGTGAGAAAATGCATGGATGGAGAGAAGTTAAAATTAGGCAGTTCCATAGTTTTGTACAAAGATTCAACTGAATTTTAATTCATAGAGGGGTATGTAAAAGAGAGAAAAATATTAATTTTTTAGATGAAAATTAAATAGTAATTAAATATTTGGAGAATAAAAAAATAACTAAAAAACCTTATATGTATGGTGTTACGATCCAATGATTATCATTTATTTAACTATTTATAATTATATATTTGTCATTTTTCGGCAAAATTATCTTCTGTTACCCCACTCTAAAATAAAAGGTAGTGAATTAAATGTAAACAAAATATGATAGATCAAGTGTAAATAAACCCTATTCGTTAGGTACATTTTGTAATTCTCCTATTTAGTAGTAATTATTTTTTATTTTTCTCTATTTCACAAAAAATCCATGCTCGATGATTGTGAATGTTGCAACTCCACAGTCCACAATTTATTTATTTCCATATGTTATTAGCCAGTGTTGGAAATACAACTAGAGACAAAGAAACAACGTTCATATTGGAACTAAGCCCTGTTTGATATGGAAAATTTTCCATGAAAGATGGAAAATATTTTCCACTTTTCCATTTTTAACTTGTTTGATAGCAAAATATTTCCGGACAATTGGTTTTCTCACTTTCTTGCACACGACCCCCAATTCCACGAAAATAAGGAATTCAAATTTCCAATTCTAAGCCGATTTTATGTTTTCTTGGCAAATTAGCAAATTCCCACCATCAAGAAACGGAGCTGCTCTACCTCATGGAGCCGACACCTTCTACTCCAAAATTCAACTACTATACCGCCAGGCAAACCACCGGATTTCCACACCATCAACATCTCCTCATCCCACTTTTCAATTCCACACCAAAAACCGGACATAACAATTCCAAAATCACCGAAAATTCAGCCTCAAAATGACGTCTTCACGCACGGTTTCAACACCAATTCCGACCAACCCTACAACACCCACGGCCATACTCCATTACATGCTCCTAATACTCATCAAGATGAGTAGTTTCATGGTCTCATATCATCAAGAAATGATTTATAACAGATTGAATCTCTTACCAGTTCGAATGCAGCAAATCGCGCACGGTGCATCCCAAATTCCGGCATCGACGTTGAGAATCGTGGTCGCGCACCACCACCCATTATGGCGGACAACACACATAAATGGGTCTTCGTCAATTTAGCTCGAATTTAAAAATAAAAAAAAAATAAAAAAAATAAAAAAACTGCGCCAAGAAACCATTGAAGTTGAAAATCAACTAGGCGGCGGATGTGTAAGTGGAAGAGGAGGCTACGATTGTGAATTTGGCATTGCATATCGTGATCTTTAGGATTGTTAATGCATGTGGTTGAACTGAAATTGAAATGGAAATGAATTCAGTCATGGTGCAGACTGCAGAAAATGAAAATGGGAGCACGATGTTTTTATTTTGGGGTTATTTTATTTTTATTGCAAATCGACAAATTAATGGTATAAATGTGCGACATTGGCTTTCCATAACACACATGGAGTTTTCATCAATTTTGGATCGAAAGTGATGCATTGGAATTTGTGCCACAAAATATAATTTCCATGAAAAATAAAACCAAACACACACCAAAAAAATGAAAAATTTTAATATTTTTCAGGTAGAAAATTTTACTAATTAAACACAATTAAATGATAATTCTCAATAAAACAAGTTCTAGTCATTTCAATTCCTTGGAAATCGTTTTCTCTCCACCCAAATTTTATTCTTGCAATCAAACGGACTCTAATAGTAAAAGAATTAAAGGAAGGATATATTTTAGTTCATGAAACAATTAAAGCATTGTTTTTTATTTAAGAGGGAAAACCATTTAAAAACTCTAATTATTATAGATTTTCTCATAATTCTAGCTAAAAATTAAAGTACAGAGCGCCTGTTTGATGGTGTTTAATTTTAAATCCCTTTTTGTACATACTCATTTTAACAGCGCATTTACATAATAAAATATTATGTACATAAATTTTAAAAAAATTTCATACTTTTTAAATACACATTTTTCAAAAAATTTACTATTCAAACATTATTTTTGGTAAATAATGACGACGAGGGCTAAATCAATGGTTGAACCCATTTTTTAATAATGAATTTTGTAAAAAGTTATTCTTTTAAAACAATATATGATTAAAAATAAGAGAAAAATTAATTTTACGTGCAAAATTATTATTTTTTAGATAATGCATAAGCGAAAATAGGTTTTAAAGAATTATTGACAATCGTTAAAAACTTTTTTTTTTTTTTTTGGGATATGTGATTAAAAAGTAGAAAAAAGTTTCTCTTGCATGCAAAATACTTTAGCCCGTGTTTGACTCTTTTATTTCAAAATTCTTTATTTCTCATATTCATTTCAATCACACATTCATACAATAAAATATTTTACACGTAAATTCAAATTTTATTATTTATTTTTTAACCACACATTCTTCAGAATAATCGCTATTCAAAATATCATTTTCCTCTAAATCATTATTTTTTAAATGGTCGTCAAATAGGGACTTATTGTAAGAACGTGCAATTAAAAATGAATTTAAAAAAAAAAAGGTTTTATTTTAATGATCGTGAAACATGGACTTTTAGACTCAAACATGGCTATATATAACTCGAGAAAAATAATTCCTTCCGTGGAATCTAAATTATTGAAAAGAAGTTTTATAAAATGGAATAGAAAAATAAACTCTTATTTGATTTTGCTAAAATTTCATTTTTTTAAGTGAATCTAAGCCCTTGTTTGATAATCAGTGTGGGTGTCGAAGTGAAATGAGAAAAAAAAAAAAAAGTTATGCATTAAAATTAGAAGGGTAATTAGTACATAACGTCAACACATTACATTGTTATTGTGGAAAATGTCATTACCTTTTATTTTATTTTTTGACATTTTCACCATTATTTTCACTTTTAAATGCTCATAAGGTCCTTCTCATTGATTTTCTTAATTAAAAACTGTGAAATAACGAATGCAACATTCTCTTTAAATAAAACAAAAGAAAAATGAAAAACTAATTGTAATTATAGTCTCAATTTTATTTATTTTAAAAAAAAAAGGTAAATGAGTCCCAATAAATTATTAAAAGGGGACCGTTAACTACACTCTTTGAATCTCTTATTACGCCTTAGCACATAATGCTCATACATTTCAATATTATTGTAAAAAAAAAAAAAAAAAAAAAAACTCTTACCTTTTTTTTTTTGCATTTTCACATTTAATTACACAATTAATTGCGCAAACCGTCATTTCTATCAATTTTCATCCAAATTCCTAATAAAAAATTGTGAAATGATGAATATACCATCTTATTTAAATAAATTAATTAAAGAATTAATTGCAACCATAGTCTCATTTTTTCAAAAAGTGCAAACGAGTCCTCAGTAAATTATTATTTTTTAAAAAGTACAAACGAATCCCAAATATATTATTAAAGAATTAGAAATTTTAATTTTTTTTATTTAAATATGATGATATATTCATTATATCACAATTCTTTATTTAGAAATTGGATGTAAATAATGATTTGTCAATCAAATGTGAAATGTCAAAAAAATAAAAGGTATAAACGTTTTTCTCAATAACGGTGAAAGATAAGAATATTATATACTAATTACCATTTTAATAATTTATTTAGGATTCATTTGTATTTGTTTTAAAAATTGGGGATATGATTGTAATTTTTCGTTTTGTTTTATTTAAAGAGAATATTATATTCGTCATTTCACAATTTTTAATTGAAAAAATAAATGAAAATGATCTTTTGTAATGAAAAGTGAAAATGTCAAAAAAAAATAAAAGATCGAACCCTTTTTCAGGACGACAATGAAAAGTGGGAAAGTTGCCAGCTAATTAATTAAATTAGAATAATGTTATTTATTTGTGTTTGAGTCGCGTTATTTTGGAAGAATGAACTTTGAAATAGAAAGATAGAAGGACGATACCGTATTACAAGTTTATGAAATAACGAGATTGAGAAGTTAAATTTTAAGAGAGAGAGAGAGATAGGGGAGGAGAGAGAAGCGAACATTGTGATCAAGCTCAACAATCTGGTTAAATATAAATTCGTTGTTAAATGCGGGCGAAAATCGTCACTACAATCAATCAGCTATATTTCTCATTGTAGACTTCGCAGAGACAATCTTCTTCCTCTTCCGCTCAATTCAACGAAGCATAACAGAAAGGGGAATATTTTTTTGTTTTGTTTTTGCTATCTCATTCTCATTCAATTACTTAAAAGGTACCATTTCCGCTTTCTGTGTATGGCTTTTTATACCCGTTGAGCACTTGACGAGATCGGAGATAGAGAGTTCTCTTATTAGTGTTTATAATTCACCCGTACAATCATATTGGGCATTGATTTGTAAACTTGTAATCTGATATGAGTAGAAATTTTCGACGTTTTACTGAATCCTCATTTGAATTTAGTTATATGTAGATTTTATTTTCCATTCAGTTTCATTTTTACTGTTTGTTTATCCACTTGTATGATTGACATTTTTAGCTCTGATTAGTTGAAAAGTTGATTTTGGTTGGGTATTTTGATCCGGTTTAGGTACTAACTAGAATTACATGAGGATCTTGCCACATGTTGGAGGGTGTTGGGATTGTTGTAACATAACGATAAAAGTTATAAATTTTCAAAATTAAAAGCTTTTTAATTTTCTGTTTTGATTTTAATTTCAGATTTAATAAAAATTAAAAACATTAATTTTATAATTTAATTTATATTGATATTATTAAATATACATAACTCTGGGGGTTGAACTTTAATACTATAGAAGGGGATATTTCATTGTTGGATATAACTTGATAACTTGAAAACATAACTGGATAAAATACTTTCTTTAATTTTCATACTATGTTTATATAATTTTGACAACTCGATAAAGGTCCGTTCTTTATCTTTGTCGTATCTATAGAAGGACAACTGGTTCTTAGCTATAAGAGTTTTATCTTGAAACCGTGTAGTGCTGAAAATACCTGTACGAGAAGAGGCCACATAACTTTAGGACTGCGTTCTTGATGTGACTTCTTGGGGCTTACTTTCTGAACTCTAATATATTTCTTTCTATTATTTTATTGTTGAATTATATTTATTATTTTGTTGTTTTAGTTTTAAAACCCATACACAAATCACTTGTTTTTCTCCAACATTATATGGGGATGAAAAGGTTTTAATTACTACAGTGTTCCTATAAATTAAAACCTGCCTTTTTGGCCATCCATTAATGTTCATCCTTTTGCAGCATTTGGAATTTGATATTAACTTTCTCCGTAGCCAAAAGTCCAAATTAAACTTTTTTTTGCGGATTTGACACTTGTGGAATACTGATTGCAGGTCAACAATTTGTCATTATTGTGATGTGAATATGAGACGCATCGAAATTTGAGTTTCCCTTGTACTTCCCAGTAACATAGACAAATATAAACCACAATTTGAAAATTCACATCTCTCTCCATTTTTAATATTGCATATAATTTAATGCTCAACTGTCTCTTCATAGTCGAGGTATTGTAAGCTTTGTTTGATTGGCAATAGATATCATTCCCTTTTCAATAGATGAATTAATAACGACTGGTCTTGAAGTGTTAGTTACTAAAGTGAAGCTTGTTGGTTTCTTTTATGTTGGCTATGAATTAGATGAATGAGAATAAAGATGGAAGGAAGACCAATAGATTTTCTAAAGTGGCGTCAACTGACTCCTATCCACTTGTTTTGAACATAGAGGACTTCAAGGTAATGCCTCCACAATCATAGTGCATGACTATGAAATTAAGTCTTCCTAATATAGCTAACTATTGCTAGCAATTTGGATCCTGCAGGGCGACTTTTCATTTGATGCCTTGTTCGGAAATTTATTAAACGAGTTGCTGCCTTCTCATTTACAAGAGGAAATTGATGCCTCAGATGGACATCGTGGAAATGATATAATGCCAAATGGTCATTTACGAACTCCATCTGACACAGGAAAGTCAGCACAAGGGCTATCAAGTCCATTATTTCCTGAAGTAGATGCTCTACTGTCTTTGATTAAGAATTCGTCTACACAGTTGATTGATCTCCGAAAAGAGGTGTTTAATCGGACTTTGCAATGAACCTTTTTGGATATGTATTTTCTTCGGTAACATTTCCTAATTTCATTAATGCTTGATCAAAGATTGACGGGAAACTCTACAACGTCAAAAAGGAAGTTGCTGCCCAGGACTCTAGGCACCGGAAGACACTTACTGAGGTTAGTTTGTTCACACAATGTAGATATTGTTTTTTTATGTACAAAAATATGTTTCTTCTGCACTTGCTTACCAAATATTCCAAAACTTCATTGTGAAACATTCATCCATCTGAAAGGTAAACATAGCTAGAAAGCCAGAGGATCCACAAATATCTTTACGTGTTACCTGCTAGATCTATACATACGACGTATTTTGGATCCATCGAAAAAAATTATGAAATTATAGTTACTAAGAACTATTTTTCCAATTAATCATTATGCACAATAAGACTCTTTGTTAACACCTTAGTCAGAGAATAATAATATCTGCTAAACAGGGCATTGTAAAACCCGGTCTTAGATGCTTTTTTGCCTCACATGAAAATGAAAGAGTAATAGAAAAATACCAACTAAATTACAATTATAGAGTTGAAAACTATATATCATTGGAAGCTAGTTTCCACTAGCACTCGATTTTAATTATTAGCAGATAATGGGCTGTGGAAATTTCTTGATATATCTAAACGTGGGATATAGTTACAAGTGCAACCTTGTAAATATTTATGTTTCGTGTACTTTATTGGGCAGCTGGAAAAAGGTGTCGATGGCTTGTTTACTAGTTTTGCAAGGTTGGATTCTCGGATATCAAGTGTTGGTCAGACCGCTGCTAAAATAGGAGATCATCTACAGGTAAAATTTGTCTAATGCTTAATTCAATTGATTGTTTTGTTGTTCTTGTTATTGTTAGAAGTGAAATTTATTCTTCAAATAATTGTGTTTAGAATTTATGGAGGATAAGATATTGTGTGTCCACTAAGCTAAAACTCAAGGAGGCACTTCTTTCCAATTGAAAAAAAAAATGCGAAAAAGGACACTATTGAATCCCTTAGATGTGACAGCCCATAGCTATCTGATGGATTTTGCCTTTTCCTGTAAAAGTAGTTTGCTATAACCTTTGAAAAAAAATGTTTTCCGAAATGGTTGATACTGCAGTTTTGCATGTCATAATACCTTTCTCTCCACTTGGAAGCTTCGAGAGCTTCCTGAAATGATTAGAAAAGATACAGAAGACAAACTGAAGGGCAAATGCTAGGTGAGTTTTAGATAAACGATAATAATAAAAGTAATCAGAGATGAGATAGACAATATTAGTGGAAGATTTTGAGAAACCCAACCCACGGTCATGAAGAGGGTATCCTACCCTGTGGATCCAGGACAGCAGATTCTGAAGCTGCATAGTTAGAACCGGAGGTGAGAAATAAGAGGGGAAGCATTTACCTCATTATCAATTGTGGAGGAGTCATTTGATGACACGGTAGTATCATCAACAGAAGTGTCAGAATCTGTGGAGGACTCGATAGAATTATCAGAATCTGGTAGGGTTCGACAGCAAAACCTTTGAGAGTATTATCAGAAGGTGTTGAAGGAGCTGAGAGTTATTCTTCTGGATAACTAAAGCTGAGGCCTTAGAGCAGATCTCTATCCTCTATCCCCATAGTAACCTGCCTATGCACCTCACGACGGATAGTGAGTAGTCCTATTTCATACTTAAAGAGGAGAAGTGGCCAGAACATGACTACTAACTTGATCAAGCTGTGGTTAAGACCTGCCAGAAATAAATAAACCCAATCCTCAACAATACGCTTACTCTGCTTTTAAAAATCACATACACATGTCATATCATTGGGTCTCCGATAATCGAGTTCCATAAATCTTGATTTCAGTTCATTTTAGTAACCAGCAATAGGCCGACCGCCTTGACGCAATTTGGAATGATTTCTCCATCGGATCATAAATCTATGAAGAGTCAGAAACATCTACATAGATCCTTTAAGCGTCTTCAGCCTCCCTTTTATCATAGCCCAGATCTCGGCTGTTGTAGGCTTCCGTCTTGTGATATAACCTTTCTTCTTTTGTCCAGCGATATGCATTTCCAAACTCTTAGAGCACACATACTAGTTAGCTCCATTCTTCTTTCTGTTTGAAAAATTGCAAGGCGGCCCCCCATCCTTCCTACCAGCCAATCAGTCTTGGAATTTTCAAAATTGCACTAAGGTTTGCAATTTCAAACCCTAATAAAAAAAAAAAAAAAAAAAACTTGATCTCTGAATCCTTAAAGGTTACCAAATTGAGAATCGATAAATTGGCTGAATTGTATATTATTTGTCCACATCATTGAGATATATATACAAGATACACCAACCCCTAATCCTATTTTGAATAGGAAAACTATACTGACAATACTGATTGAGACCATCTAACATTTTCTCAACCCTCTTAATTACATGGGACCAAATGTCAATGGATGTAGGATTAGCTCCAAAGGAAAATCTGAGTATTTCAAGGCCAAATCCCTATAAAGCTGCCCAATCTTGATCCCGATTCCTAAACAAAATCTTGTGAAACGTTAATATACACTACCCCACTAGTTGCCAAGTTCATCTTAAGACCTGATGCAGAATCAAAAGCTTAAAAATTTCTATAAAAGGTTAATGAAACAACTCCTCAGAAGCCTTTAGGAAAATAGTGTCTCGTATGCAAACTGTAAATGTGACACTAAGATTCTCTCATCTCGCTTGTTTTTTCGCTTTGTCTTGTCTTTTCACTATGTTTTTATCGCATATAATGCTTTTCAAAAATTTAATTGCATATAAAGCCATCTAACACTTAATCCCTGACTCTTGTTTGCCAGTTTAAACTCATTATATCTCAAATTGGATGATATACAATCACATATCTTAATTTATTTCACATTTATTTGTCAGAGTGCAGATGCTCAGCGGGAAACTGCGAGTCAAACAATAGACCTCATAAAGGTAAATTTTGATTAATAGGCGTATGAAGGTAGTTTTAAACTTTTAATCCATTTAGATGATGATTACCTATCTTTTTTGTCAAAACTATTTAATTGGTTCTCATTGCACAGTACTTGATGGAATTCAATAGCAGTCCGGGTGACCTAATGGAACTTTCGGCTTTGTTCTCTGATGACAGTCGCGTCGCAGAGGCTGCTTCCATTGCACAAAAATTGAGTAAGATGGCCGTGCTTTGATAAAAATTGCACAAACATACAATTTTATTATTGCATATTCATTAAGATCCATTTAGCTTCTCTTTCTCTCTCTCTCTCTCTTTTTTTTTTTAAATAGTTAACCTCGGGAATGTTAAATATTATCTCCACTGTAAACTTCTTACACGATCCATTACTGCAAGTTTTTTTTTTTAAATTTGTTTTGTAACCTGTTTTTGGCTCCTGAACTAGTGAATGAAGTACATATTTATAAGTTTTTGTTCTCGTTTTCATCATGTCTTAAAATGGGTAAGCAAAATGAGACTACTGCAAGGATTTTTTTATACCATTTATATGGTTCTTGAATTAGTGAACAGAATACATGTTTACGAAATCCATTAATACTTGAGTGGTAATTGCGCACCAGATTTTGTGGCTAGTGAACTCTCTTATTTCCCCCACTTGATCTATCATTGATAAAAATTACTACTTGAAACCCAGAATGGGTACAGTTGCAGAGCTTAAATGGAAGATTGGACTAACAAATTGTATTTTCTTGTACAATCATATGCCAAACTGCATCTTTGTCTTCCCTTTCTTAAATTATTTGAACCTCTATGACTTTTCAGAATCAAATAATCCAATTCCAACTTCTTATCCATATTGTTAACCAGAACTCAAAATATATTTAGCTTGAAAGATCCTCTTCAAAGGTGTCAATATTTACTTGTTGATACCTAACCTTGTGAGGAAATGTTTTTGTTCTATCTTCCCTATGATCTTTACTGTTAAGATATTCAAATAAATCTCCGCAGTTATTCTGAGAAACGTTATTAAGTCTTTTTCTAGGATTAGCATAACAAGAGCCCTATTAAAACGAAATGATTGAGATCTTTCTTTCGAACTATGATCCATTCCATTTTCAGTTAAAGACGTGTTTGTTAAAACATTTTTGATAAGAAAAGTTTCAGAATTTGGTTTTTTCGGTAATTGAGATTGGAAACTCAATGCAATTGATTGGAAAAAATTTAATTTCAGAATTACCCGCACTTTTTTTCCATATGGTTAAAGATGTAAAACATTTCCTAATTTCCTTGGGATCTTCTTGTAATTTTGAACTATGTCGTGGAGTTAAATGCTGTCCAAAATGATTGGAATGTCATATTGGGCCGATGTAAGTGTATGAACATTTTTTTTTTGTCCAAACTTAAATGACTGACATATTCAAACATATTGTCAACCAATGCCCCAAAAAGATCTATCAGGAGAAACTTGTCAATAATATCCTGGCTTTTAACCTTGAGGGATTGCTCAATTGGTCGGGCCTTGGGTTTGCTCTCCAATGGTCATCAGTTCGAGTCCCTTCAGGGCCACTGAGGTGAGTATCTGATCGTAAACTTCAGGGCCTCGTGGGATTAGTCGAGGTGCGCCCAAGCTGGCCCGGACATCCACAGTTATAAAAAAAAAAAAATCATGGCTTCTATTTCCTCAGAATATATAACTCGTG
The DNA here is from genome assembly GCA_019097785.1 of Fraxinus excelsior. Classification (NCBI taxonomy): domain Eukaryota; kingdom Viridiplantae; phylum Streptophyta; class Magnoliopsida; order Lamiales; family Oleaceae; genus Fraxinus; species Fraxinus excelsior. The sequence goes on from CM032642.1 coordinate 21,306,416, forward strand.
GTGTTGCAATACAATTAGTAATGACTTGAAGTTGATAGTGAAATAATTAATTTGAATTGTGACGATAAAGAAATTTTTGTTGTTGAAAAGTTGTGGGGATAGAGGATTATGAACCTGAATTGTGACCACATTCTAAGATGAGCTGCAGAGAAAGTGTAGTTCTTTCTTCGCTTTTTTAAAAGCTAAAATCATTTGCTAATAAGCTTGATTTTAGGATCATTTGCCGAGGAAGATGTTGGAAGACAAAGCATGGCTGTCTCATCAGTTGTTGGGAATGCAACTGCAAGCAGAGGATTGGAAGTTGCTGTTGCTAACCTCCAAGAATATTGCAACGGTATGTTTGCTTATTTTTATGCCGTCGATAGTACTAGTAGGAACCTCAAGAGCTGACAGATTTGTGGACTAATCTCGAGGAAGTATAGCAGTCTTCTTGCATAAGGAGCAAACTGAACACTTCTCTTTCCCAAAAGAGAATTGCTCGATCAAACTCATATCATCAAATAGATTCAATTGGGCCAAAACACATCTCTGTCAATTTAAACTATAGTCAAGTAATGTCCTTCAGGCCAGAAATTGTCATTGGAATTTCTATTTAAATGGGACTTGCACATTGTTCAAATGTCCGTGGAGATGTATAGTCTCCTCTCTTATAGTTAATATCATGTCATGTATAGTATTCTATATATAAGAAGTTCGAATCATATAGTTTGGGCAGATTCTCTACTTGTCAAAAAGAAAATGAGGAAAAAGAAAGGTATGAATGTCCTCATTGAACATATTGTAAGAACAATAAATTAATAATATCCATCACGAAATATTTAGTTTGTGAGACTGTGCAATAACAAGCAAAAAGTATTGTTTCAGATATCCCATCATCCTAATGTTTAATTCTGCACTTTTAAGTTAACCTGATTTTGTCTGATTCATTTTCCTTGAGTTTAAACAAATTAGATGATGATATCATTTGATTATGTATAAAAAAATTCCTATCTTTTTGGGGCATGGTCGTTGGATGAGCAAAATGCAAGGAATCCTGGCTCCCACTTTTTCTGAGTTAAGTCATGTTATATATCAAATATAAATTACGTAGGACCACATATCTAAAAGCTTAAGTTATAATATATCCAACAAATTTAGCATAAAAAATCAGTTTCCAACAGAGTCAATACCTAATTGACAAAACCAACTTATCAAACCACTAAAATTGACATGATATTGATAACTAAGCAGTTTGGGCGAATTCATAGCTTTTGCAGCATCTCAGTTGTTGCATGACAGCCAAACAAAATGCTCATTTGCTTGTCACGTCAAAGGAAGAAACATATGTGTATCGTATTCTTATATATGATTCGATTATCAAATTTCTAGATTTTAACATGGCAGAAAGAGATGATTGGATGGATGTAGAGCCTTACTAATTTAATCAGGTTATTGTACGTTTGAAGGATTGCCATACTTGAACACTGCTTTCCAAGATAATGAATAATATCTCATGCACACAAATAAAAAGTTCAACTTCACGTGGAAGGAAAAAATCTTGAAATAAGATACATCACTTTCTCCTTTCTTTTCTGCTTTAGGCTTAAAGACACAGAGAGCTCGTTTTATATAATATGCATTATTCAAGCCAATTGCTGCACGTTGTACATGCTCTTTTAATAATATGTTGTCAGGACTTCGGACGCTTCCCTCATATGTTTTTCCATTTTTCTTGTATCTTTATCGGCTTTGGAAATGTGAATATCCTTTTTCCTGTTTTTCTCTAGAATGCAAAATGAATTATTGGATGCAGTTTTCCATTAAAAAATCTAAAAAGTCATGCATTATACCCGGCATAAATGACTCCAAAATGAAATTTTTGGATAATATGCAGTTGGAAAGGGAAACCCTTTCAAGATGTGCTCCTGCTTACCAAGGGCCTTTGTTTTGCATTTTTTCAATGATTTTGAACTGTAAAATAATTTATTTATTATTATTTTTTATCAACGATAAATGACATATTGGAATAAGGTTTAGTTTGTCAATTTTTTGTATAAATGATAGATTACTCATTTTTCAATGCCTTTCTAGAACTGGAGAATAGATTGTTGGACAGATTTGATTCAGCATCGCAAAGAAGGGAATTATCTACAATGGCAGTGTGTGCAAAAATTTTGTCACAGGTAAACTATTCGATATTGGACAATTTCTTTACTGCAAAAATTTTATGTAAGATTTACATAGGAAATTAAAGATATGCTAGTGTATATATTTCTTCCTTAGTTCTTTCAGTAGGATTAAGTTTCATGTATGTTCCTCGACATATTGCTTAAATATTTGCTCACATTATTGGATTGTTGTGATAAATCACAATGAAAATATTAGATCTCTTTGTGAAACAAAATAAAAAATAAAAAATTCCCTATCTCCACTCATGTTTTTGATTTGCATCTCAGTTTAACAGGGGTACCAGTGCTATGCAACACTATGTGGGATTACTTCCAATGTTTGATTTGGAGGTTATGAATGCAGACACTAGATTGGTTCTCGGTGACCCTGGTTCCCAACCTAGTCCTAGCAATGTAGCGAGTGGTCTTTCTTCATTATACAAGGAAATTACAGGTTTGAATAATGGCGTTTATCTAATGAAAGTTGGTGGGAACGTTCTCATCTGATTTTTAACAACTTGCTTGCAGAAACTGTGAGAAAAGAGGCAGGCACAATAATGGCAGTGTTTCCTTCTCCAGATGATGTCATGTCAATATTGGTCCAGGTATTCCCGTATTCACCATTTATTTTTGCATTTGAGGGAGGGCAAGTCCTGAAGTTCCATACTTATGATTCTGGGTAAAATTGGTTCGTAGTATTAAAATTTATTGGTTTTCTATTTTTGCCTGCAGAGAGTGCTGGAAGACAGAGTTCCCAAACTTCTTGAGAAGTTGTTGATGAAACCCCCTCTCGTTAATCCTCCTTCCATGGAAGAAGGTGGACTTATTTTAGTGAGTGAATTTGATGAGGCTACGTATTGTCTAGTAGTGTGAATTCTACATCGATAGGTATCTTAACCTCTCTTTTCCATGTTTGCCTGAGATGTCAGTATCTTAGAATGCTAGCAGTGGCATATGAGAAGACACAGGAGCTTGCTAGAGATTTATGTGGTGTAGGGTGTGGTGACTTAGATGTTGAAGGTAAAAATGTTGAACTTTTGAATTGCTGTCTGATACCTTGTTCAACTTATGTAATCTGATTAAAACAGGGGGCAGTTTTGCTGCTTTGATGTGTTGGTTCTCCTCAATCAGAAGAGTGCATTTTATCTGCATATTCTTGTGTAACTAAGATTGATGGTGTTAACTTGCTGATACTGCAAAGATACGGTGTCCTGGTTGACTTAAGAATAGGCTAAATTGGTAGTTGAATTTACGGACTTAATTTGTAGTAGATTTTAGTGTTGCCAATACGAGCTTGGTTTTTTCTCCTTTCACTTTTTGTTAAACCTTCCATTGAGCAGATGAGTTTTAGACTTGATCTTGAGTGGGATTATAGCTGCTAATTGTCAAATGATGTGTTGTAGGAAAGCTTTTGTTTTTGAATGTCAATGAATCCACAAATTTTGAGGATAAAGATAAATAATCAGATAATTACCATGTTGCAAGGTGGTGCACAAATTGTGGTGGTTATTTGTAAAAGCTGAGGAAGGGCTGAGTGCGTCTAGTGGACCATATTGCAAAAGCTGAAGAAGCTTCTAACTTGATTGGATTGGGAGGATGAAGACTTGTACTTCTAGTAACACAGATAGGTGACTGTTCTGAGCCCCTGGTTTGAATTGAAAATTGGGGTACTCGAGATCTGATTATTCGTGCTACTCAGTTTTATGGTATGAAGATTGAGTTAGAACTAGAAATAGCGTAACTAGAGGAAAAACTTGGAAGAAGTTTTAGCAACTAGTTTAGGTTCATCTGAAAGATGTTAATGGATACTTATCTTTGCACAGTTTGAATAGTCTGTCTACTGCTGCTCCTAACTTGAAAGCTTTGTATTAAAATTTCATGTCTTCTGTAAAAGCTTGAATGGTATGTTAACTCAAAAGTTGAAGATTTTAGTTTGACTGTCTTGTCAACAAGGAAACTTGTAAAGCCTTTGCAGGCTTGGCTGACACTGCAAAACAGTAAACTTAATAAATCTCTGACGAAGTTCCTATTAACTTGGAATCTAAGGCTAGAAGGATGGAAATGAAGCAATGAGGAAGCTCGTGTAATTGTTTCCACTAGAATATGAAGAGTTGGAACAGAAAGAATGGATGGATGGGATTCACATTCTTTCTTCTTTACATGTTTGTAGCTCTAGTAATCTGTTCTGTTTAATTTTTACTTTCTAGTCCTTCATTCCAGATTGCCACAATGTTAGCTTACTTTTTGAGGGCCGGGGGTGGGGGGTGAATTTTACTTCATTACTCTTACACTTTTACTTTCTGATCTCTCCAAGCAATACTGTAAACTAAAATTATTTGGTTTCAAAATTTTAGTTTTATCCTTTCTTCCTCTTACATAAATTGTATTAGTTTGCTTAATGGTGAAAATATGACTTGGTTAATTTACATCCTCTTCTGGTAACATGGATACTATCCTATTCTTTGTTGAATATTTCATGTTTTGCTTAACCATGTCTGTTTTTTTGTTTTGATACTGCGTAGGTAAGTAGCAGAATCTGTTATTTAATTCCCTATCTTAAAATATCTGTTTATCTGTTGTACAGGCCTTACAGAGTCTCTCTTTCTTCCCCATAAAGATATATATATCGAGTATGAGCAGGCGTCTCTTAGGCAGCTATATAAAGCAAAGGTTAGCACGGTACTCACTGTTCCTCCCAAGATAGAGCTCAACTCTACACCTGTCTTTCATAGATTCTCTTTTTATAATCACACATTGGTGCTATGATGCAGATGGAGGAACTGCGTGCGGAAACTCAGCATTCAAATGAGTCAACAGGAACAATCGGGCGCTCAAAAGGTGCTTCCTCAGCCTCGTCCCACCAGCAGATATCTGTCACTGTAGTTACCGAGTTTGTACGCTGGAATGAAGAAGCAATATCTAGATGCACTTTGTTCTCATCACAGGTACAATATTTTCTGTGTTTCGTGTTAATTTCATGTTTGGGGCAGAGGTTCATACTTTGCATCGCGACTTTACCATGGTGGATGTTGCCTCAGATTCAATGAAGTAATCCAATTTGGATTGTATTAGAATCCCACATTGCTTGGGAAAATATAAATGATCCACTTAATAAGGTGAGGGCAATCCTCCCCTAATAAGCCGGTTTTATTAGGTGGAGTTAGGCCCAATATTCCTAACAGATTGGAAGCTCTTCAAAGTGTTTTTTAAGCCAACATGATAAAATTCTGTCCAAATTTTCAGATTCTATATAAATCAACTTTATAAAACTAGATTTGGGTGGCTCTGAATGATGGGAGACGGGTATTAGATAGTGCTTTTGACTGGAATGATGCTTGAGTTTGGTGCTTAACCTCACATTATGAAGTGATGAAGATGGTGGTTGACTTGCAAGGAAGCACTCAACGGGGATGTATGTGGTGGTGGGTTGGAGAGGGGGTCAAGTCTTCTTCCTGTTTATTGGTACATTGCATGATCCTATAACATGAATAATTGAGCAATACAAATATGGCTTTAGTGTCTTTTGCCATGTGGAGAAGCTTGGTCAAAGAAAAACTGGGTGTGAAGCTTTTTACTTGTCTCTTCCAAGATCTCTTCCCAGATTCTTGCAATCCAAAATTTTCCTCCAGGATCCATCCTAGCTGTACCTCCTCAATTTCGTGGGGTTTGTCTCGCGCCTTTGTTGCAAATTTTGTGCCCTATAACTCAATTCATTTCCAGTCTTCCAAATTATGTCCCCTTCTGTTAGCTGCATCTTGAACATGGGTTTGCTACTTGCTTATGATAACACTGTAGCTTATCATGATTTCCCTATTGTTATTCCACAAGTTGACCTTCCATTTCAAAGAATACCATGAGCCACCCTAAAATACAAAGATTATCAAGATCGGCAACATAGAGAAAAGCATATTTCAGCTTAGTAAATTACATCAGATAGTCTCTTGAATTTTTTAGTTAAATGCAATTCTGCTATATTGTTACTCCGAGTGAAAATTACCCAAGAAAAATGAGAAAGCGTGCTGGCGTGCTTTTCATTTTTTTAATGGTCAACTATACATACCAAAAATATCATAATTCTTTTACAAAGTTCAGTTTATGTTGAAAAATTATTTAGAAGGTTTGCTTGATTCTTCAGTTTCAGTTTTTTAGATCTTCAAAGGCTTTTTACTCATTATCTTGTCATCATGCAGCCTGCTACCCTTGCAGCTAATGTAAGAGCTGTTTTTACGGGCCTTCTAGACCAGGTAAGTTAGTCTGTGTCCTATCACATTTTGGATGCTTCTTTTCTGCTGGGTATCCACATCACCTACTTTTTGCATCGCCATCCTGTCTCCTTCAGGTCAGCCTATACATAACAGAAGGGCTGGAAAGAGCTAGAGACAGCTTGACTGAGGCTGCAGCTCTTAGGGAACGGTTTGTGCTGGGAACTATCGTTAGTCGAAGAGTTGCTGCTGCAGCTGCTTCAGCTGTAATTACTTTATTACTTTCCTCTTTTTGTACATATTTAGTAGGTTTTAGATCATGATTTGAAAATGAAGCAAGATAAGCTTCTTTCTTTAAACATAAAGTGGCCAAATCATGAGAGCTTAATGCTCGTGTGCAGGCAGAAGCTGCTGCCGCTGCTGGTGAAAGCAGCTTCAGATCTTTCATGGTTTCGGTACAGCGTTGTGGAAGTAGTGTGGCCATTGTCCAGCAAGTTTGTGTTTACTATTGTTTGTATCACTTGATGATATGTTTCAACACCTGTGACAAGTCTACGCTTAACTTCCATTGAAATTAGAAATATTTTATTGCAGTACTTTGCAAACTCTATTTCTCGGCTTTTGCTACCTCTGGATGGTGCTCATGCTGCTGCCTGTGAAGAAATGGCATCAGCCATGTCCAGTGCAGAAGGCGTTGCTTACAAAGGGCTTCAACAATGCATTGAAACCGTTATGGCTGAGGTTTGTGACAAAAAAAAAAAAACTTATCATAATTTTTATGTTCTAGTCCTTTAGTTATCTCATTTGCATTTGCTTCCATGTTGATTGAAGTGCTTAATTCTTGAAATTTTTATTAGGCGGAGCGATTGCTATCAGCCGAACAAAAAGCAGCAGATTATCGGTCACCTGATGATGGTATTGCTCCTGATCATCGGTCAACAAATGCCTGCTCAAGGTAGTTGGAAACTTTTGCCAGACTCCATGCACAGTGGGAACACTAAGGCATGGCAGTTATTGCTTAGAGTTTCATTATATGCACTCGCAGATTTTTCAAACAAAATTTATGGTCACATATCGACTGTCAACTAGGCATTTCGATTTCGTAGGTCCCAGTTCATTGAAAATTAGTTAAGACGCAACGACTAATACAGCTGTGTACATTTGATTGTAGATTTTGTGAGTGCACGTTAACCTTCTGTCACTACATTCACCTATGAATCAAATTTCAATCACAAAAAATTATATTTTATCTCCTGAATTGCTACATGTCAATCCTAAAACAAAAATATTAAAATTTATCTGTGTGACGTGCATCAACTCCCACAAACAAAAGCTTTAGTTTTGCGTGTTTTTCTGTGTCGGGACGAGCAAGAATTATTGAATCTAAATATACTCTCATTCTTGTCACTCTTAATTTCCAAGCCTATGATTCTTGTGGAGAACAGTATACATGCTGGGGAAGTAAGAGTCCATATTCCCTATATTCAATTATAACACAATAATTCAGTTATTATTTATTATATCAGTACTCAATTTTAAGTATGAATTTACAATCTGCTATAATGTGCCAAGTGTCAGCCCTAGTAAGCAACAAGGCTAATGAATGTCATTTATGTTTTATATGATCTCAAATTTCACTCATTTCTTTCTCTGGTCAGAGTTGTGGCCTATCTTTCCCGTGTGCTTGAGGCTGCTTTCACAGCTCTGGAAGGTCTTAACAAACAAGCCTTCCTGACTGAATTGGTACATCAATTTACTTTTCTGCAACGTATAAGTTTGATTTGATTATATGGATTTTGCTACATACATTTATCCGGTCTGGGAACATATCATGTGAGTAAATGTTTGTTGCATTGTTTATTGACACATTTAATTTGGTTTCAGGGTACATGCTGCTACTTATTTACTATCACATCCAACGTGCTTGTTGACTTCATGCTTGGTTTTTGTGGCATTTGTTTAAATAACCATATCTAGTATACGCCTATTAGTAGAAGAAAATCTGCATGATTTCTATTATGTAATTTATTTACAAACACACACACACACACACACACACACAGAGTGCAATTTGCAAGTGTTAATGCATACCCTTATCCCTTACACATGACCTAAATGATGAATTTGGCAAATTGATGTCTCATTGTTGAGATATTTGTCCGTTCTTTTCTGAAAAAGAGTAGTGACTGCATTGGAATGTCTATGCAGTTTTATTGCTGGCAACTTTTATTTCTCACATTTTCCCATTTTGTGTACCATGTTTGTCTTATTAGCCCCTGTTTGACACACATTCTTTCAAAATTCATTTTCAACCACATATTCTTCAATAAAATAATATTTTCCATCACATCAATAACTTTTCCTTACTTTTTAATCACATATTTCCCATTGTATCACTATTTAAAATAGATTCTTTCCTCAATAATATCCATCAAATACACCATTAGTCAAATAGACTTTTGAATCACCTTTTGGTATTGATTTGCATGTTGTTTTTATCATCGCATTTGAAGAAGAAATTATATACAAGACTATCAATCACTACATTCATATTTTTAGAAACTAAGAATGTTTGTAATTTAACTCTTCAGTAAACTAGTTTGACCAAATAAGTCTCATGTGGACATAATAGACAGAGTATGATATATTACACTTGCATTTACTTTTTGAAGTAGTAACCATTCAGTATAATCACGCAGGGAAATCGCTTGCACAAGGGACTGCTTAATCATTGGCAAAAGTTCACTTTTAACCCAAGGTAATTTTCCTTGATAGTTGTTGCAATTGCCAGTCTGTAATTTTGGAATTCTCGTGTGTAGAATTGATAAACTTAGATGACTGACGGTATGTCCATTGTGATGTCTTGACATGGATGTAACTGCATATATGTGCCATCGTTGTTTACAATGGTTCAATACGATAATAACAAACCCACGAATCTCTAATACTAACCTGGAAAGTTTATATGATTATGCCAAAAGATGTAACCATGTTTGCATCATCCGACTTCTTCAGTGGAGGACTACGGCTGAAACGTGATATAACAGAATACGGGGAATTTGTTCGTGGTTTCAATGCTCCTTCAGTTGATGAGAAATTTGAGTTGCTCGGCATGTAAGTTGTGGTATTTTGAAGATGTGTAGCCTTCCATCTCCCCTACCCCCACAAGAATTCTCGCAATAGAATTAGGAAAGACATTTTCTTTTTATTTACTGACATAACCTTCGTCTCCAGCATGGCCAATGTCTTCATTGTGGCCCCTGAAAGCCTATCGACTCTTTTTGAGGGAACTCCAAGTATTCGGAAAGATGCACAAACGTATGTATTTATTGATCATTTATGCACTTAAGTTAGATTAAACTTGCCGCACATTTTATATAACAGAGTATAAGCTATCTTTGTTGTACATGTTATAACTACAAAATGTCTTTAGATTCTTTGTCGTACATTATAACTGAAAAATGTCTTTAGATTCTTACTACAAAAATTAATTTTATGCATGTATCTTCGGTACCCTATGAATTTTTTAATACTGTTCACCTTATTCCGAACTTTTGTTGATAACTGTACCCGAGGCATTCTCTTGTAAAGTCACTGTAACGGCTTTGTGATTTGGAGTATGTTTGGCTAAGCTTAAAAAGTTCACTTACAATTATTTAGTCTTAAAATAAGTGATTTTTGATTAATCAAAATTAAAATGAGGTAAGCTATTTATAATCAGAGGAATGCAAGTTACAACTTTTTTTACTCAAATATAAATGAACGTGGTTGAAAACAAGAAGTAAAATTTTCTTGTTTACGAGCCTAGTCAAATATGCTTATTAATCACACTTCAAAATATTGATCTTTCTATTAGGGGCTTTGTGCCTTAGTAGCTTCTGTAGTTCGTTTATGAGATTAATATTTGAATCCACTGCAAACTCAGGTTTATTCAGCTCCGAGAGGACTACAAGAGCGCAAAGCTGGCATCTCGACTCAGCTCCTTGTGGACTGGCTCCAGTTAAAGCACAAATTGCATGCTGAAGAAGATAGAATTCAAGAATTCAGTAGTTGATCATGACAAGGTGTTCGACTGGCATGCTTGTTACACAATACCTTGTCAGGAACAGTAAAGCAGCTACTTGAATTGCAAGTTGAGCAAACCCTTCCTCGGAAATCTAAGAGCTTGTCATTTTCTCTGTATTCCTCTCTAGATTGTATTTTCTTATATTTAAGAACTTCCTTGCTATTCTAGGAGTTGGTTCATGAGAATTTCGGTAAAGGACATGCTTATCCGTTGTGACTGCTTTTGTATTTCTTGCAATATGATTTGTTCATGTCCAGGATTGCATCTGTATGAATTGATTATGAACAATACATTCTGGATGGCATATTTTTGCAAACTTGTGCTAGATTTTTTAGTCGACCATCCCAAACTTGGACGAAAGCTTCTATGTTGAGCCTATTGTAATATGTTTTCTTTAACATGTGCTTATAAATTCATTCTGTTTATGTAGATTTGTCATTTCCCCAACTAATCTATAGAGGCTTTTCTGTTTTCTAGAATCCACTTATCGTGGCATTATGTTCATGTGACAGCAGAGGGAGAGCAAGGTACTCACCTGAGGTGCATAGCCTGGTAGATTAGTTGGCTTTTCCGGCAGCCATTCATGAATTATTAGAAATTATCTTTAATATCCTTAAGACTTGTAAATTTGTGCTGGATTCACCTATCATTCGATCCTTTGACTCCCGTGATTGGAAATTAGCTTTCAGCGAAAACTTTGCTGCCATTATGATGAGAGAGGGCCCTAGCATTACTGTTGGACGGTCGCTTAATAGAAGGTCCACAAATACTAACATTTTATGTACTTTTGCCTTTGTTTTTTTCAATAAAAAATTATGTCCTATTAAATATATTATAAAATAATTAAAGATTATGAACAATTTTTAGTTAGTAATCTTAAAAACGCAAATAGTTTAATAATTTAATTTACCAAATAAAATTCATCAACAAATAAATTAATTAAAAAAAAAAAAAGAATTACAGAGAGCGGACAATTTTGTCGTGGTGACACGAATCAAGCTCTATAACTAAAAAATTTAGAATACTGGCAATATCAAAGTTTACGAAACACAAATTAGGCCTAAGAAATGAATATGTTTAGGAATAGGATTTATAAAGGGCGGCAGGCTGTGACAGCATCTCAATTAACAAGTGGAAAAAATATTTGAATTCGAGCATTTCTTGAACACCAAAAGCTGATCTATTGATCTCTAAAAGCAACAGTGTAAGAACAAATTGCAAGATAGATATTCACCTAAAATAATCAGTCTACTACACAACATTGTAGAAAGATAGTTCGACTCCACCTGCTTCTCACCACCAGTAGACCGCTGATCTTAAGTTAAAGAGTACGTTGAAACTGTTGTGACAAACAATTGAGCAGGGCATATCGACTACTCCCCTTCAAATTGGCCATAAGAACAGTGTCTCTTGTTCACTTCGCATGTCAAATGGAATCTGAACTCGGTTTACATGAATCAGTCTGCCGGTGAATCTAGCACATTTCTGTATCTCCTCTATGAGGTGCATAAGAACGAGGGATTTTCCTTGCATGCTACAAGCCTCCTACGCTGTTGAAGCAGAAACCTCGTAACCTTGTACAAAAGCTCGCAATTTTTCTGTTTCACCGACTGCAGAAAGCCATTCAGTAAGGATTTCCATTGTAATATAGTCAGGATTACAATCCTGTTCAGTCATTTGATCCATCATTTTTAATGCTTTATCCAACCAATTCCTCTGCCGGAGGCCTTTGAACATGGCATTATACGTAGTGGTATTTGGCCTAACCCCCCTTTCCTTCATGTCATCCATTAAAGAAAGAGCAGCTTCTTCTCTATCATTTTTGCGCAGAGAGTCAATCAACATGTTGTATATAACAGTGTTTGGTGGCACCTTTGAAGAAGAACTCATGTCTCCGAATATTTTCATAGCATCATCAATTTTACCAACCACGCAATAAGCATGAATCAATGCTCCATAAGTAACGACATTAGGCACTAAACCATCACTGATCATCTTCTTCATAGCTCTATGGGCATGCGAGAAATCTCCTTTTGAGCAGAAATATGAAATCACAGTGTTGTACGTAACACGGTCTGGCTTCACCCCGGCATGCTCCATATCTTTAAGCATCTCACAAACTTTATCCATTTTATTCTTCCTGCAAAATCCACTAATTAGAATATTGTAACTGAGAACATCCAAGTAGAACCCGGTTGCTTTCATCTTCGACACAATGATGCTAGCATCATCCATTCTTCCAGCCTGGCTAAGGCCCGATATCAAGCTGTTGTACACAAGCGCATCAGGGGAGAGACCATTTTCTAACATTTCTTCAAACAACTTCATGGCCTTTTCGATATTGTTTGCACTGCAAAAAGAAGTAATCAAGATAGTGTAAGTAATCACATTTGCTTTCAAACCCTTCTCTTGCATTTCACTGAAAAGCTCCACAGCACTACTAACTCTCCCGTGCTTACACATCCCATCAAGCAATGTATTAAGTGTAACCACATTTAATTCCACTCCATCCTTGTTCATCAGCTCAAATAGCTCGTGACCCCTCTCAATCTCACCTGATTTACAAAACCCATCAATCAAACAATTATAAGTAATCGTGTTTGGCTTGCACTTACTCTCCAACTTCATCCTCTCCATTAACTTCAAACCCTCCTCCTGCCTCCCAACTTTACATAAACCATCAATCAATGTATTATAAAGCACAACATCAGGCTCAATTCTAAAATCTCCATCTTTCATCTTCTCAAATGCTTCCAAAGCCTGATCGACCCTATAAAACTTACATAAATGATTAATCAAAATCCCAAATGTTACGACATTCGGTGGAATTTCATTTTCCTTCATTTCCTCCATAAGCAAATTCATTTTCACAAAATCACGTTCTTTCCCCAACCCTGTCAAAAGGGCATTACAAGAAGCTGTCTCCACATCTCCACCTAAACTCATTATCTCATGCAAGAGGTCCCATGCCTTACGACATTGTCCGGTCCTACAAAACTTCGTAATTATTTGTGTGAACCAATAACTATTTACAAAAACCCCACGTTCACTAAAATTCAAAACGAGCTTATAAATTTCCTCTACGTTCACATCCCTTCCACCCCATCCCCTCTTTAATATTGCGATAAAAACAATATCAATGGTATTATCATTAGGTGGGTACCCCGTATCCTGCTTCAGCATTTCGTCAAGCAGCTTCAGTGCATCATCAATCCGCCCCGATTTCAGTAATGCGTCAATAAGTAAATTCACCACATGGGTGTTTCTCAAATCGGGATCAAGTGCATCATTAACTTGGACGAGTCCATTAACCATTCTGGCCTGACCAAAGCGTTTGATGAGGAGGGTGGCGGCGTTGATTGTGAGCGGAATTTTTTCATCTTTCGATAAAACAAAAAGCTCGTAAAGCTTGCTCGCCGAGTCGGAATGCTCGCGCAGTGCGTGCTCAAAAATGGCTTGGAATATGAAAGAAAGGGAGGAGGTGGAGTCGGGTTGTGGAGCGGTGGATTTTAAATGGTGAAACAATTTAAGCGCAATTTGAGAATTGGGCAACTGGCGGGCGAGTTTGAGGTTGGACTGAGGAGTGAGAGAGGATAGGAGGGTGGGGAGTTCGGGGTTGTTGGGCCAGTCGTTGGGGTCAGTGTTCTGTAGGAGGGAGAGTATTTGATGTATGGTAGAGGAGGTGGCTGATGATGGCGGTAATGGTGGTGTAGAGGGGTGGGGCTCGGCGCAGAAGCGGCGTAGAACGGTGGTGCAAATGTGGGGTTTAGCTAGGTGGTGGCGGAGGAGGAGGAGTCCCATTGTTGGAGGTGGATGGCGGCGCTTTGTTCATTAAACTTTCTTATATATCAATTTTCTTTCTTTGCCACAATAATCTGTTAATAAAACTATTAGTCCCTAACGTTAAAATGTTGTTTCATTTAGGTTATCAAACTTTCATTTATTACAAATTAGTCTTCCAAGTTTATTTTTTTGTTTAGTTTATAAACTACTGATCCAAGTAGCATTGATTGGAATGGTGAGTTTTCTTAATGCGCCATTTTGATTCATCCTTGAAATCAACCGTCGATCCGATTTACCTCATCAATTTGTCAATGAGGCATCAAAATGGTTAAATGGAAATCGCTAGACATTAGACGATGGATAAAGTTGGACAAAAATAGCGACGTTTAACTTTCTCGACTCTTCGATTTAGGATTATGAAATATGAACAAGAATTATTCTGCTCTTACAGAGGGTCGGTTCACAGATGTGTTACCGACCCTCACAATGAGGTGGGTCTCGAGCCGACCATACTGATTAGAAAAATGTTTGAATTTTTTCACGTCCCTCCCATGTGTGTATATGTAAGGTGTTTGTGAAAAAAAATGTATGTAAGTATAGCAAGGTTCATATGAACAATACATTGTTGATGGCAGAGTTGACCATCCCAAACTTGGACAAAGTGCTGATAGATTTGTCATTTCCCCAACTAATCTACGGAGATTTTTCTGTTTTCTAGAATCCACTTATTGGAAGCATGGAAATTTTCACCTGAGGTGCAAAGTTTGTGAAGTTTTATTGTAACATTAAATTGCTATCAGAATTGCAACAGATGCTACTGTGGCAGCATCTGGTTGGTCTATTTTTTATTTTTATTTTTTGTCACTTTCCAATAGGAAATCGCCAAGTGTTATTTGTAAAAATTCTGGCATTACTTTTTTGTATAAGAATTGTTAAATATTGAATTAGGGTAATTAGCGCAAAACGTCCTTACCTTTACACGGTTTTGTGCAAAACGTCCCTACCTTTCGTTTCTTGGTGCAGAACGTCCTTACTTTTCCAATTTTTGGCGCAAAACGTTCTTTTTGACCATTTTACCCTTCTATTGAAATAAAACAAACACAAAATAAAATAAAAATAAAGAATAATTTTCAATCTTATTCCTAAACTTCTAAAAAATGCAAATTAATCCAAAACTTATAAAAATATTAAAAAGAACAAAAAAAATCTCTTTTGCCCCCCTTTAGTCGAATACATGAGCTCGTTTTTCCGGCGACTCCCGACTGTCCAAACCGCTAGATATTGGTTCCAACATGTTCTCCTCATTACACTCTACAACTACATACTAAGAAATCCCCATAACTCGTTGTAATTTGGCCGAAAATCAAATTTAAAAATCGCAGCCTGAAAATCGGTTAAACACCCACAACTTGCCGTCCGGCCACCCAACTGGCAGGAATCCACCACTAGTCGACTCCCCTCATAAAGTCGAAGCAACTTATGTAAACAATTTCCTCCAACAAGCAACCAACAACCACCAATTTTAAAGAAAACCAGTCCAATCGCTACGCTCGCGAGTTCGCACCAGCGAACATTTCAGACCCAAATTGAAGATGATTGGAGCCAAATTGAAGGGGACACATGGCTGAGCTAGGTGCGCCAGGTGATGGAGCACCCAACCCAGGTGGTCCGCCACCATAGGTCATCATGGTGGCTTCAGAATTGGAGGAAAACTGGTGCGGTGTCGTGATAGTCGCGACGGACAGCTTTCAATTTGAAATTCAGATCTTATCCTTGCTGTTTGGACTAAATTGTTTGCATGGTCGATGCCGTCTTGAGTATGGGAGTTGGCCGGTGGTATGTTTCGGCTAGAAAGGTGGCCGGATAGCGTGATTCCAACGTTTAACCGCATTTCATGCGGTGAGGTTTGTAGCTCGATTCCGATCAAAGAATATCTGAGTAGGGGCTGATGGTTGGGTGGGTTGCGAAAAGGGCAATGAGGGCTTCAAGGTGGTATGTTGATCCGACAACCAAGGTGATCGGAGGTTGGGGATTTTGCCTTCAAATGTAGCGGCTTAGAGGTTGATGATTTTTTCATATTTGTGACTAATTTGCACCTTTTTAAAAGTTTGAACCCGTAATTGCAATTTATTCTTTATTTTTCATTTCTTTTGTGTTTGTTTTATTTCAATAGAAGGGTAAAATGGTCAAAATGACGTTTCACACCAAAAATTGGAAAGGTAAGGACGTTATGCACCAAGAAACGAAAGGTAGGGACGTTTTGCACAAAATCATGTAAAGATAGGGACGTTTTACGCTAATTACCCGTTGAACTATTAGTCATTCCTCGAACTACGTTAAGATATCAAAGCGAATACGATTACCTTATTAAAAGGTCATTCCAATCGCTATCTCTGTCCTTGATAACCCCAAATCAATAATTTCTCATTTGACTTTGTGCTTTTTATTCCCAAATCAAGATCTTGTTAATTTTTTTTACTTTTTATATTTATTCAACGTTTTAATCACATAAATATGTTGAAGATTTACGCGAAAAAATTAATCCCAATTTCCATCAAATATCTTCTTTGTATTTAGAAAAAAATGTGATATAAATTATACATTTTTGTAAATTTTGCAAACTCCTTTACTGATCTTGAAACATGAACAATCACGATCTGCAATCCATGATTGTCTAATTATCTAGCCTCTAATGAAAATTCACACGGGAAACAAGAATGAAAGAATTATGGTTTCTCTTTTCTTGTGTTAGTGAGAAAACGATTTGTGTTCCATTTCTTTTTTGAAACACTAATGTCTTATTAATATAAGTCCAAGTTGGTTTGACCCGTAACGTAACCCGAGTCCAATAATTAATTAATCTAATTAATTAAATATGGTCTATGAATTAATTAATTTATGCATGTTAACAACCAACCAAAGTAAATAAGTATACAACATTTGTTAATTAATTAATTGGAATATCATTTTTCTGGTTCTCCTTTTATATATGGCCCATCAAGTTTCAGATCACGATGTCTAACGTCGTGAATTATTATTTTGATCTAATCGAAATCGATAAATTAAAATACCCCATTTTAATTTATCATCAATTCACATATGTCGTTCCAGATTGACATCTAGCAATGTATCAGGGCAATACATGTGATGAAAAATGTCAAGTTGTATGACAAAATCAAATTTGTTCGTTTATCGTAAAACTATAATCATTTCGTCAATATGATCCGATCAATTACGAGATATGAATATGTGTCAATTTCAATTATCAATCATATCTTTTATCCTACTATTAAGTAAATGTAAGACGAAAATTCCTTTTTGACTTATGAATACACATTGGTCAATCAATATTAACTTAATTGAATGAAATGTAGATCATAATTTCTTACTATCTAAGAGCAATGAATATTCTATTGATCATTCACAACTTTCATATGATTATTGACATACTTGAACGATGTCGTATTAGCGACACTTGGCAGAGCAATATCCAACATCACAAAGTATGACTGTCATCATATAAGACATTGTGTTGATCTCAAGTCAAATGATCAATTTCACTACCGAACGTTAGATATTAACCATCAACTATCAGATAGTTATCCATGTGGAATCTCCCTAATGGGTCTCCAATGCTCTGTTTTATAACAAAACATTCATGTGTTCATTTAGTGTCACCAAACTTTAAATCATGAGATCAACTACTTACTTCAAGAGAAATGTCACACGTGATGATCTATTCGTAATAACGATATTCTTATCTCGTTATTACATACGTCCACGGACGATTTAAGATCCAATCATATATAATTTGTATCTCACAGTCGCAACTTCTTGTAATTAACAAATTATCAAAATTTGAATCTACGGATTCTATTATTTAATTTATTAGAACATTAATTTAATTAAATAATAATTCTTGTTATAAATATGTATTAATTATATATTAAAAACGTTTATATTCAAAATTGATTGAACTTGGAAAGAACTTGAACAGAAACGTACAAAATCCAGACTGTTAAACACCATTTGACGTATCAAAAACAAACAAAAGTACTTTTTTGTGTTTTCCAGAAATTAAAACTTGAAATTGTCCTTTCTATGCGAAAATTGGAAGTCCGTTCACATTTAAACATGTTACGTTACAATACGAGACAAATTTTATCGTCACGAAAATTATGATTGATTGATTGATATCGAATTTTAAACATTCTATTTTTTATTTAGATAATAATAATAATAAAAAGCAAGGGAAATCACCATCTTCTGCCTTGTTGCTCTGTTTTCAAACCCCAGTATTAAATGCAGCAGCTAAGCACCCCAACTCCACCCACCCCATAATCAAATGGACCTTCTCACTGCTGCCGTCTCCTCTTCCAATGTCCATCACCACATCCTCCTCCCTGTTCACCGCCGCCGCCGCCCCACCACTATTAACCACCGACGCCACTTCTAAAAGCCCACTATACCAGAACCTCGGTTCCATCGGTCTAGGCTACGCCATCGCCATTGCTTTCGGCTTTCTCGTCCTTCTCTCGAGCATCCTACTCGTCTCCTACATGTGCCTCCGCTCCGCCGCTTCTCGCCGCCGTCGGGCCATCAACCACAACCGACCCTCCTCCCGTGACAACGGCATCTACGTCCCTCGCATGGTCTTCGTGGCAGAAGACGACAACTCCGAAAACGACGTCGTTGTCGGCCTGGATCAAGCCGCCATTAATTCGTATCCGAAAGTCGTATTCTCCAAGAAAAATGGCGGAAGTGACATACTATGTGCGATATGTTTGTGTGAATACAAGGATTCGGAGATGTTAAGGATGTTGCCCGACTGTAAGCACTATTTCCACGTTATGTGCGTCGACGCGTGGCTCAAGCTCAACGCTTCCTGCCCTGTTTGCCGGAACTCGCCGCTTCCGACGCCTATGTCGACTCCTCTGTCGGAGGTGGTGCCGCTTTCACAGTACTCCGATGGCCGGCGGCGGTAGTAAAGTGTGGGTGAATTGGGAAATTGGGAAATCTTTAGGGGGTCAAGGGTCTGATTTTTCATTTTGGGTAGGTTGGAAATGTAAAAAAATTGGATTTTCTTTTTCTTCTTCGATTTGTGATTTGGTTTATTATTATGAAAATGGAGATAACAATGGAATTCCCACAGATTCAGGATCTGATCGGCATTTTCCTTGTTAACGTTTCTGCTTGTTTAATAAATTGATTTCACTAGTAATTGCTAACTGAATTCGCGTTCGTGTATGTTTTCATTTCTTCTTAGTTGATCTTTACGGCAATTATCTGTCCTTTTGACTTTTGCTTTCACGTTTACTTTATGCAAGTGAGTGTTTCAAGGAAGTTACTTTACAGCCTCTTTAGCAGCCATTAATTTCACATTTTAATAAAAAGTATGAACGTTGCAACCATAAGGTGAACCGTAATTCAGCCGCAATATTTGAAAAATGAACGACAGCCGTCTTTTTTAAGTTTGAAATATCAAAATTGTCCAATTTATGAAAATTGAATGCAACAAGTTTAAGGCATTATGGTCTTTCACAAATTTTTTTAATTGGCTGCTGATAACACAGTCAAACATGTTTGCAAAAGTGTGGCCCGTTCACTGTATAACGGTCGAATTATTGATTTTAATTGTTGAAGAATGGCGTTTGATATGATCGATTTGTCATCCCGAGGCCTTTATCTAGGTTGCCCGACGTCGCGGTATATCTCGAGAATTCCAGACCCAGGACCTTCCTCGAGGATTTTACTCGGGCGTCTTTTCAAGATTTGGTTCGGTAGTCCACGGGGTCCCCTGAGGCCTCGAGGATATCAACTCCTCATGATTCGCACCGATAAGTCCTCGAGATGTTGACTACTAAGTCCTTGTGGTACTGTCATCTGCCATACATCATAGTATCTAATAGAAGAGAAGGTCCGCCTCTCCTAGGATTCTATCCTAAAAGACTAATTCTGGTAGGACTCTTGGAGATAAGGGCGTTAGAACAACTACAGTCCTATCAGGAATGAACTACACAGTCCTACTAGAACTCTTACCACCTAGCTTTATAAATTGGGCTCCCAATTCAGTATTCAGGTACGTTTTACATTATTTTATAGTTTATAGTCTCATGCACAAAATCTCCTATCTGACTTAAGTATCGGAGGGACGACGAGGACATCCATCACCGCCTTTGTTTCAGGTACCGAAAGATTACGTTCGTACTCATCGATAGTCGGCAAGATCGGAAACAACCAGGTACGATTTTTGGTAGCATTATTGACGCCGTAATAGGGACTTAATTTTTGTTTGAAAAATAACTTTTAAAAGAACTTCCTATTTCGAAAATATTTTTAGAAAAAACCATATTGAATGAACTTCCTCTTTAACTAAAAAAATCACTTTTATATATTAGTCAAACAAATTCAAAAGCAACTTTTAGATCTCAAAAGTTGCTTTTAACTTCTTAAGATACATGCCAAACGAACACTAAGATCCGTTTAGCAAAGCTTCTGCTTTCGTTTTTGCTTTGCTTGTACTCCTGGTAAAAGAGTTTCTCGAGGAAATTGACCTCAACTATATTCGTATATATTTGTTTCTTTCTAATGTTTGATTCCCATTTTTCCTAAAATACATTTTCCTCGCTCTTTTTTTAATCATACATTCTTCATTAAAATAATATTACACACAAATAAAAAACATTTTGGCTATGTTTAATAGCCCTTTTTATTCCATGGAAAATGGTTGTTGTTTGATGGTTTTATTTGCCATGGAAAACTAATTCCACCGACCTCTACACATGTAAGCGGTCCAATTTTACTAATTTTTGACAGATTTTTAAAACAAATCGTTTAAACTGGTTTGAGAAAAATTCAAACCTCAATCAAACCATTTTGAACAGTTTGAAAAAAGCCCAAACATAAACCTAACGTTTGGTCCGATTTTAAACTGTCTGTTTCATCGTATATTTTTTTGTCCATTTATTTTTATGTCATTAATTCAATATATATTTATATATTACTAGCAATAAATCAAAAACAATTAAATATATCTACTATAAATTTAAATATCAACTAAATCCAAGTGAAATCATAATAATAGCTTTTTGTTCACATTTTTTAGGCTAAGACATTACGATAACGTTACAATACAAATCTAATAGACTAAATATAAGGCCCAAAACACCTATAAACTAAATATTTATTTGAAAGTATATAGTTCCAAAATACAATTACCGATGCATCAATAAAGCAACACCTTAAATGATAAACTTTACGCCTATTGGATCAAAATCCAAGACTTTATTAGGCTAACTGAATAGATATCATCCTTATTAATTCAAAACACTTAAAGAAATAGTTTAACAAAATATTTAAGCATACAATAAAACACAACAATTAAATTGATGCAAGTATAGTTGCCACTGGAATCATTATTGGTTTCTCTTTTAGCTTATTAAACGGCTCATCCATATATCTAATTGCACATGAACTCTTTTTAGCTTCTATTGACATTTTATCGTGCTTTATTCAGTCACAAAACAAATAGTATGTCCACACAAATAGAATAGAATCATGTACATAGTAGATAAATCATTTCCATCAAAGTGAATAGATTTATTTCACAATCATCCAATAGTTGAGAGAAATGCGACACTTATATAATTTCAGATTTCTTACCTCAGTTTGCTAAAAAAAATTATTGATCTGAAACTTTATTCGTAGCAAATATTATCACCGAAGACCCAGGATCTCTGATTTGGTGTGGTGCTGGTGGCTCAAGGTTGTGTCGGGTGTCGGCTGAAATTCATCTGAATTCTGAAGAGGAAAATGACTTTCGATATATTAGATTAGTCTTTAGATTATTAGATAGATTATTGAATAATAATAATATATGTGTAATATAGAATTAAAAATTGACAAAATACCCACACATGACAAAACTATTGAATTTTTTAGAAATTTTTATTTTTATATATTTTTTCGCCGGTCCGGTTTAGTTTTAAACCGCAATTAAAATTTTCAAACCTAAACCAAACCGTTTTTGACCGGTTTGGTTTGATTCAAAATTATTTCATTGACGGATCTACGTGACACCAAATCAATGGTTTCTAAAATGCGATTTCGATTCGATTTTTTGGTTTGACGATTTTTATTTAAAGCCCTACGTGCACTAATTGAAAGAAATGAAGGGAACCATTTTCCCAATATTTAGGTGGGAAAATGGTTTCCATGTTATTTTTTTTCTTTTTCTTTTTATTTTTTTGCTAATGGCCACAAATTTTATCACCGATTGTAAAAAAAAATTCTCTTTAATGGACGATTTTCATAAAAAAAAATAAAGTCAAACTAACACCTAAAGACAATTTAAATATTTTCCACGTGAAAAATTATACCAATCAAACACAATTAATTGACAATTTCCAAGAAAACAATTATAGGGCAATTCCCTAAAATTCATTTTCTTTCCACCCAAATTCCACTCTTACAATCAAACGGACCCTTCATTTTGTTTTAACTAGGACTGTAAGCAAAAACTGTCAAACCGAAAAATCGAACCAAAACTGTATTTTTAAAACGTCAATTTGGTGCCACTTGGACCCGTCAACGAAATATTTTGAATTGAACCAAAAACAGTTTAGTTTAAGTTTGAGAATTTTAATTGCGGTTTAAAACCAAATCGAACCAGCAAAAAAATATATAAAAATAAAAAAAATGAAAAATTCTGAAAAATTCAAATATGTAAAATTCAATATTTTTGTCATGTATAGGTATTTTTGTCAATTTCTAATTTTCTATTACATATATATTATTATTATTCAATAATCCTAATTTATATCTAATAATCTTAAGACTAACTTAATATATCAAAAGCTATTTTCCTCTTCAAAATTCAGATGAACCGACACGCGACATAGCCTTGAGCCACCAGCACCCCACCAAATGAAATCTTGGGTTTTCGGTGATAATATTTGCTACGAATAAAGTTTCGGATCAATAATTCTTTTGAGCAAATTGAGGTAAGAAATCTGAAATTATATGAGTTTCGCATTTTTCTCAACTACGGGATGATTGTGAAATAAATTTATTCACTTTAATGGAAATCATTTATATACTATGTACATGATTCTATTATATTTGTGTAGACATACTATTGTTTTGTGACTCAATTAGGCATAATAAAATATGTCAATAGAAGCTAAAAATTGTTTATGTGAAATTTCGATATGTGGATGAGCTTTTTAATAAGCTAAAAGAAACAAACAATGACTCCAGTAGCAACTATACTTGCATCAATTTAATTGTTGTATTTTATTGTATGCTTAGATATTTTGTTAAACTGTTTCTTTAAGTGTTTTGAATTAATAAGGATGATACATATTCAGTTAACCTATAAAAGTCTTGAATTTTGATCCAGTAGGCGTAAAGTTTATCATTTAAGGTTTTGTCTTATTAACGTCTCGGTAATTGTATTATGAAATTATATGGTTTCAAATAAATATTTAGTTTATAAGTGTTTTGAGTCTTATATTTAGTTTATTAGACTTGTATTGTAACGTTATCATAACGCCTTAGCCTAAAAAGGGTGGACATAAAACTATTATTATGATTTCACTTGAATTTAGTTGATATTTAAATTTATAGTAGATATATTTAGTTGTTTTAGATTTATTACTAGTAAAATATAAATATATATTGAATTCAATGAATTAATGACATAAAAATAGATGGGTAAAAAAATATACGATGAAATCGGCAGTTTAAAACCGAACCAAACCGTTAAGTTTAGATTTGAGATTTTCTCAAACCGATTTAAACGATTTGATTTGAAAATCTATC
Organism: Fraxinus excelsior; assembly: GCA_019097785.1. Taxonomy (NCBI): domain Eukaryota; kingdom Viridiplantae; phylum Streptophyta; class Magnoliopsida; order Lamiales; family Oleaceae; genus Fraxinus; species Fraxinus excelsior. The sequence goes on from CM032642.1 coordinate 21,330,436, forward strand.
AAAAATCGATAAAATCGAACCGCTTACCCCCTAGTTTTAACCACATATTATTAACAATCTATTATTCCAAAATACATTCTTAAAAAATAATGAGGCTCAAATACCCCCTCAATTTTAACTTCAATAAGAGCATGTTTGGTAGGATTTATACTTTTGTTTCTACTTATAAAAAAGCTTTTAGAGGTCAGATAAAGCACTTTCAAAAAATTATTTAATTATTCAAAAGCAATTCCTTAATTTTTAAGTGTTAACTTTTCAAAAATCGTACCAAACATGTACTTAGCCGTGTCCATTCTTGAAGCTTTCGATCCCATGCAAGCTATAATGAAAATATATCACATCTATTCTTCATTTTTCCTCTAAATATCCCGAAAGCACTCAAAAGGTAAGAAAAAATATAGAGAACAAATATTTTTATCTTCTAACCTCGTTTAATATGCTCCGGTGGCGTGACTGGCTAACCTGGCTTTGGTTTGCAGAGAAGAAGGTACTGAAGTTGATTCAAAGATTCGAGAAGATTTTAAGGTCAACGTTGTCTTCAAAAAATTCATAATGAACCAAACAGTTATTCCTAACAAAACTTTGAGATCTTGCTTGCTATCAATACGGGTTATTTTCTAGCAATATTTTGAGTACTTTTGAACATCATCTCAAATCAACAAACCTAACCATCAGTTGTTTTCACTATAGTAGAAATTACTTCAATTTTTTGAATTCGCCCATCTGTGCCCAGCTGCAGTTACCGTCTAAGGGCAGTGTCCAGGCTAAGATTGCATTTGAAAACATAGGTTGCCTCTGTCATGACTTCCGGATTTCTACGTGTTCATTTCACCAGGCATAAGGTTTCTCAAATAATTAGGCCCTTTGAATTCAATGTCTAAAACCAGTCAAAATATGCGAGCGTTCACCCAGATGCTTCCCAACAATGCATTGTTTGAATCCAAATTAGCAGTCATCGAGGTTTCACCAGGTAGGATGCCCATATTTCATCTGATGGAGGTGGTGGTTGGACCCAGTGCCCTGGTATACGGCTGCGTATGAGTTGAAAAACACGAGTATTAAGTTAAAACAATGAAGCCTGCAAGCAATTTTGAACATTTTACATCATAGGAACTTGGATCTACGAATAAGTAGTGTAATTTTCTTGCGCCAGTGGGGTGGGGTCGAGGATGTTTGCAAGAGAAACTCAAAATTGGACACTACAAAAATAGGAGAAGACATTGTGACGCAATTAGTAAGAATGTGAACTTGGTTTAGACCCAAAATAAATTTTACTCTCACCTTCCTCCAGGTCGTATATATGCATCCCATGCTCGTCTAACCTGCACGAAGGGATGAAATCACCTTAAGTCAGCAGACACGAGTTCGATGGTCTTAATGTTGAATTAGATAAGGAGGACAACTAGCTCGCAAGATACAAGGAAAAAAGAAGAGATCATAAAAAGGTAATTCATCACACAAATACAGTGTAAGACCAGCTTCTCAAACTCTGAGGAAAGAACAATGCAACAATGTAAAATAAAACAGACCACATGTATTCTTCGAAATCACCTCAATAAGTGTTCCCATATCAGTATTGCTGCCGTGATAATAATGGTAAAATTCCATTGGTAAATTAGAAACGCTGGAACCTGGTCCTTCCAATCCATGTTTCCCAGATTCTTTATTAGCAACCACTATGGAACCTGTATTATATTTACTCTCTGCTTTCTGGTCTTCTTTTCCATTATCTCGACCGATATTGCTATCAAGTTCTTTTGAGTCAGGTGCATGACTCTTGATGGTTTTTCTAGATACATCAGCCGCAGCAATGGCATCTTTAGCAGCATCAGTATCAGCTGCAGCCATTGCTTGGCGATCTTCATCCTCAACTGCAGCTTTAACTTGTTCAAGAAACTTGTCATCCTCTTCTGGAAGAAAATGACCTGCATGGTTACAGCATCGAATTAAGATGCAATCATGTGCGGATAATGTAAATAATGTAGTTAACTTAAAGTGGGATTCAAGAACAGAGGCAAACTATGCTATACCAACTTCCATGAAGGTTATGAAGCCGTGGGCACCCTCTCTTTATGAGGAAAACACAAAAATTTATTACCAGTATCCCAACATCTGCTACGCTGATCCCAGGCAACAAACCAACATTCACACAAAAGAACAGAGGATAACATAACATGTTAGGAATGAGACACAACGCAAGTCATTCAATCATAGACCTAAATCCACAAGCAAAAGAGCCAAATCCACTATAAAAGTGAATTATGTCTACAATGGATCTTCGAAAAACCAAACCCGACATCATATTATATAGGTAGAACAACGTAACACAAAAATGAGACCCATTGCAAGTGGGCTAGATAATAAAAATTCAAGAAATAACACCATATCAAAAAAATCAACTTTGCTTAGCAATATTTCAGTATAACCATGGTAAATGTTTTCTAGAAGTTTATCATATTAATAGAGAGAGATATTCTTCAACGAAATTATAAACACATCTCTCGTTTTTACAGATAGTAATCACATGGAAAACCAAACCAGAAGAGACTAAACCACAGAAGTTTGATAAGCTTAGCAAAAGAGAATATCAATGTACTCACCTTGTTTCTTCAGTTTCTGAATCCTGATGGAGCGTAATTCCTGCAGCTTTTCCACTATCAACACCAGCTCAAGCTGAAATTGAAATTAAAACAAATCAAGAGATGACCAGTGAACAAAGAGAATAGTAGCAAGGTAGTAGCCGGGAGAATCCTTAAAAAGACAGCAAACTGCAACACGTGTAATAATCAGTCAACCACTATAGATTATTCCACCACAATGTGTAGCATATTATTGCTATACACAAAACTGCATTGTGGAACATATTATTGCTATAAATAAAAACTGCAAGACATGTTTCAAGTTTCAACCACCTAACCTTTCGTTAATTTATACTTATCAGGTATCAAGTCCACTTCTTGGCTGATATTCTCACTTAATGACCTAATCCATCTAGTTTAGCCACAGATCGATCTTCAGATAAGTAGTTTGCTAAAAAAAAAAAAAAAAGGAATTAAAAATTCTTGATGGAAAATAAAACATAATCCTTACATTTATTGTAAGAGAGAGTGAATAAAGCCAACCTCCTAACATTTACAGAAAAAAAAAAAAAAAGTGAATGGTTGTAAATACCCTCCAATTATGGAAATATTTCTTTGAAACAATTTTCTTTCTCGACAATTCAAAAGCTGAAATGATAGCCGAAGAAAGATGATAAAAGCTGAAAACCCATCTGTGACTCGAGGAGACTATCTCAATAGATGTAAAAATCTATTCTCGTAATGATCCGGTTAATTTGATAACCATGACAAGTTTAAAATGCTATAAATGAAAATGTGAAGCACGTTTCACAAGCTCTCACCTCTGATGCTAGTCTTTTCTTCTCCTCTTTCGCCTTAACCTTTGCTATCTCCTTCATCTTCTCTACCTGCCAAAAAAATGTATTTAAGTAAAAATGTAAAGAAAAAACAAAAAGAAGACAGGCAAAGGAAGTAAAATCTGAACAATAGCAGCCTCAACATAAGCAGTACGGTTAAATAGTGCGGATAATAACATGCAGAGAAACAATTTGAGAGCCAACGTTACTAAGACACAAAAAAGAACCAGACAACTGACACTTCAAACTCAGCCTAGGAGAAGCTTCAAGAAAAGAAAAGAAAAGAGAGAGACGTAAAGAAAGTCAAAGTACTATCTAATGATGACTTTATACATAGGAACCATCGACTTTTCTCCCTTTAAATCTTAATCGTCTCGAGCGAACTCAGTACTAACTATCACCATCCTCAATAGAACCAAAAAGAAGAGAAAAAAATCAACCCACAAACACAAAGTTTAATGGGTTAATAAAAGAATATGCCGAAAGAACAGGTGCTCTGGAGGTCAATATTGCAATAAATATTCCTGATAGTTTCTATTCAGGATTCTTTAAAGGGAAGTACCATAGTTTCTATTCATGGAAATTTAGCTTGCCTGTCATTCAGAGATGTGGCGCCACCTAACAAAATTCTTAGTTTCATTTTTTCCTGAATTTTATTAGTCTTCACCGAAAAACCAACAAGTTACCATATAATAGTAGTAGTGCCTAATGATCTCCTCTAGTGTATGAAATAACTCTTTATGCTCGTAACACTTTATATCTTCAACTTCTCACTTTTGGACCCTAAAGCGGCTATATGACACGTCCATGAATTCATTCCAGAAACATCTTAAATGCTGCACACCTTGCATAGCAATGATAGAATAAGGAAGTCATGAAGCACAATATGTTTTTTGAAGTGGCGCTACCTTGCCTTTCGCTATGTCTTTGGCGATCTCTCTAGCCCTCCACTCATCAGCTTCTTTATCCATTTCGTCAAATTGCTCAAACTCCTAAAAGCAACCAAGACGTAGAAGACAATCATTGGCTGCGCTTGAATCAAAAGAGGGGGGGGGGGGGGGGGGGGGGGGGACAAACCCTAGAATTGATTAAAAGATTTACTACCTTTGCTATCTTCTCCGCAACGCGCCTTCTTTTCCTTTTCCGCCAAAGTTTGTTCCGCTTGTAATTCTGAATTTTGTCAGCTAACCTTTTTACAACAGATTTTTCCTCCCATGGACTTTTATCATCTGTGACCACCCGGAAAGGTTCTACTTGGAATCTTAATTTTGACATTATAGCACTTGCAGCATCCAGTGACAGAGATTCTTGAAATTTCAAATCAATCCTATTATCCTTTATAAACGTAGAAAACCTATCCATTGACATGTCGCTGCACCCATTCTCTTCATCTTCGGTAAATCCTTTTCTTTCTTTCATCATAATCAACATTTCCATCTCTTTTTGCCTGTTCAAAGCAGCAGTCCAATTTTGTAAAGCCTTTTTCCTCTTTAACTCATTAAACACGGTCTATATAAACTGTACAAAGAGAAAATCATTTTTCTTCTACTTTCTACTTTCAGAAACTTAAAACACAAAATGTGGAAATAAAAGAAAGCAACAGATCAATATATCTTTCCCATCACATGGACTCACTTATTAGGAAAGTACTGATACTGTATTTGGAGGCAAAGAATATAAAAACTAGAATTTAATTATAATTTCCATTACAATTTGAATTTTTTTATCAAGTCCTATTTTGGGAGCTTAATAATATTTCACAGCAAAGAGCTTTTAGTAATTCTCATCACCCAATGACTTTTTTAATGAACAGTTTCACAAATATGTATAATACACTAATTTATATCTCAAATTTCATACACCGAGCATTGAAGTTTGGAACTTTTCTTACATTGCTTTAGCCAGGCTGATGGTATTGTTAAGTTCTTTTAGGCTGTCACGCACATTTCCTGATGTCCAAAAAGAGCTAGTCGGCGGCGGCAAAGGCGGAAGCTGCGGAGCCCACTGCCGAGGCGGGAAAACGGGAGCCAGACCCATTGGATTCATTGATTTACCGTATCCAACTCCAACGGTGTATTTTCACGGAGTTGCTCCCAGCTTAGAATAAATCTGCTTCAAACACATAGATATTCATAAAGGAGTCGCTGTATTCCATGTACGATTTTGTTTTAAAAAACACGTTTCAAATGGTAATTCGATAAAAAGCAATAGAAATTGTTTTAATTTTTTGCCTCAATGTCAATCAGATCAAACATACAAACCTATCAATAGCAGTTGAAAGCATAGAAAGAAGAATATAAGGGTTTTGAATGTTGAAGCTTCTCCCTCGATAGTTTCCATGACAACCAATCATTGAAAACAATTTCTTATAAAAAATTCTTTTTTTCTCATTCCTATATTCCTAGTTCACAAACTAAAACAAGCACATCTCTTGTCAAGAGAAGATATGTATATCTTAAACCTCCTTTCACCGAAAAAATTTATGGCTCTGCAAGTGTGATTAAGATATTTTGGATAGCAAATACAGGTGTTTCTAGTAGATACTATCCTCAAATCTCGCCAAAAAGTAAATGAAAGAAATCAATCTCTCAATTCTAGCTTCTATATTTTCACGCACACAATTAAATCACGAATCCTTGAAAATTACACATACCTATCAGCATTTACATTATTTGTTTATCCCTATTCGCTATACATATCTAAAAACAGTCTCATAGCTAATTTAACTCGTGAAAAAATCATAGCATATTTAATAATTTAAGAATTGCATAAACGCCTATTAAAAAGTTAAAAATAATAATAATAGACTACAGTTCGTATTTAAGTTAACGGATATCACATTCAAGCAGCAAAACACCAAAAAGGATTGCATTATCGCAATCACATTGTCAACTGAACGGAACAAATTATCCAAACCCGCACAATACCTAAATTATCCATAGGCCTTATACGTATAACCGCATATTGTTTTTATATTTGGGTTAACTTCTTAATCAAACAAATTCGCCAGCCAGAACGGTGAATAGAAAAAATTGAAATTATAAAACCACCTTCGAGGAAAAGAAGTCATCGAAAAGATTAGAATTTAGAAATGAGTTAATGCTAGAGATTTACAAGCTATGAAAAAGTACCAAAAGAATTCAATAACAGACTTCACTTCTTACATTGAATCTTGCAAAAACACGTATTGGAAGAAAAACGTAAGAAAACTCTCCCAAAGATCTAGGAGAAACAAGGGGTTTAAGAACGTTGAAGATGCAAAACAACCCGTTAAAGATGAACTTTGAGAAAATTACCTCTGAAAAATAATCTGATTTTTGTTTTCTTGGTAATAATCTTGCCCCCCCAAACTTTGCCCTAATTAGTTTTCTCGTCCGTGAAGATCGAAGATTGTGATCTTTTCCCCAATTTCTTTTGACTAAGCCGATCGAATTTTATCACTTCCTCTGCAGAGTTAAATTTTGGGATAATTGCAGCAGAAGCCCCAAACATTTGTAGAGTTCCCAAACTTTTCAATCGTTGCAGTCATTGCCTTTAACCTTTCCAATCGTTGCATCCGGCCCAAATGGGCGATTTTCTTCCAAAATACTGTCAATTGACCAAAAATTGAATTTGACCTTATTTTTAATATTTTGAAAGAAGAGCAAAATAATAATTTTACATTTATCACATTAAATAAATAAATAAAAGATGTATCCCGTTCTTCCCCACTCCAAAATCAAAACCACTTGACCATCTGCAATCGGCGCCACTGCAAATCATTGGCTTCTCTAGCCTTCCCCTGAAACCTAAAAACACAAAGAGAACATCAATGTACAAAAATTTAGAAAAGCAATCAAATTATTGAAAAAGAAAATCAAGCAAAAACAAACAATTAATTACCCGAATTGTCTTGATAGAAGGCTTATTGATCTTCATCAAATGGTTTCTTATAAACTTCATCTCTAGTGATTTTTTATTTGGATGAAAATTCTGATTGCTGCCATTGAAATTTGCGCCGAAAATGAAGAACGAGAAAAAAACAAAAACTAAAATGATTAGGGATATTTTGCAACAACTAGAGACCATTTTCTACGAATGAAACATTGGTGTTGTCTTCTTTGGAAATCATAATTAATCAAAGTGTCCCAAAGTCTTTGTACATTTTTGAGATTTTACAAAAATCCAGTGTCCAGAAAAAGTGTGGGTCGGGATCTTCCGAGTTGAGCCCATTTTGCTGGGAGAGAGGAGTATATGAGGTGTGGCTTTGCTATTTGGGCTACCATAGCAGGAAGAAGAAAAAGAAGAGCTAGACGCACGTGACTATTTTGCTCTCTTTCAAAATATTTATAAATGTTGTCACATTGAATTTTCTAGTCAACCGACGACATTTTAGATAGAAACCGTTCACTTGTTCTTGGGATACAACAGTTAGAAAGGTTGGGGGCAACAGCTGCAACAAATGAAAGATTTGGGAAAAATCTACAAATGTTTAAAAGCTTTGGGGTTTTCTATTGCAATTATCTCTGAATTTTTTTTCCTAACATAAATCATAAAAAATATCAATTTCACTCCAGTGAGTAATATTTTGGCTTTTTATAAATTTGAAATCAATAATTTATTATTATTATTTTTATTTTTTTTTCCCTTTTGTCTGATTGAAGGCGGCGTACACACAAGTCACAACCGACTCGCGGTGGAATAGAGGGGAAAAAATTATACTGAACTGATTCAATGAAAAACAATTTCATATAAAAAAAAACGGGTTAATTTCACAAACGATCACTGAACTTACATAAAAATAACAAAACGGTCACTGAAGTTCAAAACTTACAGAAACGGTCACTGAAATTTCACGCACTTTCACAAACAGCCACTGAAGGATTGTTATGCCTTTAATTCAAACATAAAGGACCAATGTGAGCACAGCCGAATTTTGGACAGCTTGAAGGTGCCAACTTTGGACCACCATAACTCCGTCCTCCGACTACCTTTTTCCACGGACCAATATACCATATTGAAGCCCTCAATGCCCTCCTAACAACCCACCCAACCACTGGCCATGATCCCGTCAGAATTGGTCGGAAAATCGCACCAAAGTGAGCTACCCGGATTTTGGACATCTTGGAGATGCCAAATTTAGACCACCATAACTCCGTCATCCGACCACCTTTTTCCACGGACCAATATACCATATTGAAGCCCTCAATTCCCTCTTCAAAACCCATCCAACTATCGGTTGTGATCCCGTCGAAATTGGCCGGAACAAGGAGCCAAAGTAGGCTACCCACGCACAGCCGAATTTTGGGCAGCAGGCTCTGCATGGGTAGCCCACTTTGGCTCCTTTTTTCGGTTAATTTCGACTGGATCAAGGTCGGTGGTTGGGTGGGTACTGAATAGGGCATTGTGGGCTTCAATATGGTATATTTGTCTGTGGAAAAAGGTGGCCGGAGGACGGAGTTATGGTTGTCCAAAGTTGGCACCTCCAAGCTGTCCAAAATCCGGGTAGCTCACTTTGGCGCGATTTTCCGACCAATTCCGACGGGATCACGGCTAGTGGTTGGGTGGGTTGTTAAGAGGGCATTGAGGGCTTCAATATGATATATTGGTCCTTGGAAAAAGGTAGCCGGAGGACGAAGTTATGATGGTCCAAAGTTGGCACATCCAAGCTGTCCAAAATTCGGATGTGCTCACTTTGGTCCTTTATATTTGAATTAAAGACATAACGGTCCTCCGGTGATCGTTTGTGAAAGAAACTTAAACTTTAGTGATCGTTTGTGAAAGCGCATGAAACTTCAGTGACCGTTTCAGCAAGTTTTGAACTTTAGTGATCGTTTTGTTATTTTTGCATAAGTTTAGTAACCATTTTTGAAATTAACCCATAATAAAAATTATTCAAATATGCTTAAAATCAATTTTTTTTTTAGTTTCGAAGCATTTTTTTACTTTTTAAAAGTCGTATTAAATGATTCATTATGCCAACTTCGTCTAAAAACTTTTATAGTCAAATAACCGAACAAATATAATTGTATCGTCTTAGTTTTAAAAGTAACTTTTGATTGTCGAAGCCGAGCTAGAGTCAACATCTTCTTTTCTAGCGGTCATAGCTATTTCAAATAAGCACTTAGGGCCCGTTTGGGAGTTACTAAAATTGAAAAATAGCCGTTATTGTTAACTTTTATTAGACGAGCAGAACTCAATAACGACCATATTTTCAATTTTAATTGAATTTTTAATCGGTACCAAATAGTAGGGATGACAACGGGCGGGTATGGGATGGGTCGACCATTCTCATCCCCGTCCCGTCTGGTATTTTTATTACCTTACCCCATAATCATACCCGGTTAAAACGGGACGGGGTGGGATCGGGGCGGGGCAAGTCCCTTGCCCCATTTATTGCCCCATTTATTTTTTTCTTTTGATTTTTATTTATTTTAATTTTTACTTTTATTTTTTTATGTCCATAGTTAGTAAATTTTATTATTTTTTTATTAATTTGTTAAAAGCAAATTTTGTTCTCTTTAAAAATGATAATAAATTTATTATTTTTGTTCGATAAAAAACTCAAATTTGAAATTAATTTTAAACGAGACGAGTACTGTGTTTTCCGTACCCGCTTCGAGGTAATAACCCTCACCTCGTCCCCGTCCCCGTCCCCGTCCTGTTTACCTAGTTAGGCGGGTAATCCACGCCCCATTCGGGTAGGGGCCACACGGGTATCGGGTTGAACGAATTTTATTACCATCCCTACCAAACGGGCTCTTAGTATCTTTAAATTCCTTAAGGTGGTAGTTCACATTTTATGATGATGAATGTGTTGGATTTCAAAATTCACATATTTCTTCCAAATTTTAATTTTAATACATTTTTCTATTTCTTCTTTTTAATCATATATTTTTTAATAAAATAATATTTCACGTAAACTCAAAATTTTATGTTCTTTTTTAATCACACATTATTCAAAAAATTACTATTACAATTTTTTTTCCCCAAAACCTCATGGACCCCAAACACGGGCAAAGTCAATATTAGAGAAGTGACACTAAAGAATTGGAGAAAAAGAGGTGTCGGAATTCATTGTTTAATATATCCATTTTTATGGGTTAATTTCACAAACGGTCACTAAAGTTTAAAAAATTTCAGAAACGGTCACTGAAGTTTGAAATTTCTTTCACAAAGAGTTATTGAATTTTCAGATTTTTAGGCAAGTTTGCGGCATTTTTGATAACTTCCGACCACCAAAAACGTCGAATTTAGGATACCTTTGAAAAGCCCACAATGTCCTCTTCAGTTACCAGTCAAAATCTCCCAAAAACTACAAGTGATTTAGCCGAAAAACCCACGAAGTCCGGCAACCGAAAATTGTAACACACCTGCCCAGATTTTCAGAATTTTTTTGACGAGTTTGCAGCATTTTTTCGGCAACTTTCGACCACTAAAACCGTCGATTTCAGATACCGTTAGAAAGCCCACAAACGTCCTTTTTCAATTACCAAAAATCTTTCCAATAAAAGCTCCAAGGGATTTGCCGAAATAAACCATGGAAGTCATCTACCAAAAAAGTCTGGAAATCTGCACAGTTTGGATAGCTGACTTCGTGGGTTTATTCCGACAGAATTCCTGGGTATGGAAAGCATTTTTGTGGTAATTGAAGAGGACATCGTGGGTTTTTCCAACGGTATCCGAAATAAAGTTGCCGAAAAAATGCTGCAAACTCGTCAAAAACAATTCTGAAATCTGGGCAGATTTTTACAATTTTCGGTTGCCGATTTCGTGGGTTTATTCCGACTGATTCACTAGGATTTTTGGTGGTAATTGAGGAGGACAATTGTGGGCTTTCTAACGGTATCCGAAATCGACGGTTTGGTGATCGGAAGATGCCGAGAAATTGCTGCAAACTTGTTCTAAAAAATCTGAAAATTCAGTGACCGTTTGTGAAAAAAATTTCAAAATTTTTTTTTTTCAGTTTTATTATTTTTTAAGTAACTTCAGTGACCGCGTTTGTAAAATTAACCCATCCATTTATTAGAATTATTTCTTAGGTGTGGAATTGGATTAGTGTTTGCTAATTAATCATCCATTTCAATTCTAAGAGTTACCTTTTAAAACGAATGTTATCTATCTATTATCTACATCATTTCAAAAATGATGCAATGAAGGAGACACTTTTGAAAAGATGAGTTAATTAATTCCTTTTAGCTCCCTCTTCTTATATTTTTAATTATTATTAGAATTTAAATAATTTTACAACCTACCATTCAATTCTATTGAGGAGGAACTTATAAAACACTACCTTCATTGATTTTGTATAATTCTCATTCCTCATTAATATATTTTTTTATAAAAAAATGTAATTTTATAAAAATATTATATATAGATGATGGACCCAAAACCAAAAGTACTTAAATATCAAAAGAAATAAATAACAATCCAACAATCCGTTGGTTACCGTGGAAATCCATAGAAACCAACACGAAGAAACCTACCATTTGACTCCTACGAATGCACGCTCGTCATCATCTCCATAGCCGTTGTCATACCATAGGTCCTCCATTCTACTCCGGTGATGAAGGAACCCAACCTAGATCCATCATCGGCCAAGGATGCGCGCCTAGAAATTAACTGAGTAATTATTTATTAGTATTTATATTATAATATAGTATTTTTAATAGTAATAATTATAATTTAGTAACATTAATGCATAAATTCAACTCATAATTAGGTCCGTGTTTATTTCTCAATTAGTGTATTGATGTATTGATTAATGGGAAGAATCATTCGTCTCTCGATTCATCGGATCGTAGCCTTTTCATTTTCTTTTTTCCAAAAAAAATAAAAAAATAAAAAATGAGGGAGAAAGGTAGGCATTGAATTTTAAACAGTTTCTAATATTTTTCATTTTACAGATCTTTCATTTATAGGCACTTGCGGTCGCATTCGAAAGTATTTTTATCTGAAAATCGGTTGAGAAAAATTGTCTACTTCAGGTGGCAATGTTGAATTAGAGAATTGTTAGTTTGTAGTAAGTATTGAAATTAGGGATGAACATAGGTCTGTTCGATTCGATTCGATTCTGAAGAGAACCGAATCAATCCAAAATTTTCGGATATTTGATAAATGGAACCATTGGGTCCAAATATAATTATGGAACTGTTTGGGTTCGGTTCGGTTCAGTTCGGTTCCGTACCATAATTAAATTTTTTAACAACAACACTACATAATACAACTAATGCATCTTCATTTCGTAACTTTTACAAATTAACGTAACCTAATTTAAAAACACATAAATAATAAAATGTCCAATAAGATTCATTAAATAAAACACGAATATCAAAAGTAGATATTAATATTAAAACATAGATAATCCATATCAATAATTCATATTGGCTTCAAGCGATGCATAAAGAAAACGAAATATAAATTAAAAGTTATCAAATAACAATATTTTGAAGTTTGGTAATACATACAAATTGTTTGATTTAACCATCATTGTTTTGACTCGTCATAATAAGAATTCTACAAGAAATGAAAAAGCACAATTAACAAAAATAAAATAATACTAAAATTTTTTTTTTTTGTTAAATAAGATTTAATAATAGGGCCCAAATGTTGGGCAAACAAAGTTACAAAAAAAAAAAAAAAAAAAAAAATTATTTGTTAAAAAAATTTAATAATTCAATATAAAAAATAAAAACAATTTTATTTAGATTCGGGTCTTATTCGGTTCTTGATTTAAAATCGAGATTCGACCCAAACTTCCGTTGTTTCTCGATTCAAGTACCCGTTCAGATATTTAAATTTATGAAAAAGCCGTTCGATTCGATTCCGATTCCGATTCGGTTCGGGACTTTTTGTCCAGCCTTACTTAAAATGATATTGTGAAACTCTATTAGTTATCTTTTACATTTTAAATATTTCAGTAATTTTTATATACAGCACCACATTTTATTTACAAGAAAGGTTTTCAACTGTTTTTCTCGTCGCATTACCACTCTTTAACTTTCTTAATTACATATTTTTAATCTCAAATCACGATTTTTCATCCAATTATTCTGCATAACATGCATTGAAGAAGATAGACACATATATTCGTTAACTTTTTTATTAGTTTATTTATTTTTGTTTTTTTTTTTTTTTTTTTTTTTTTTTTTTTTTTTTTTTTGGCCCTTTTAACAAACATTTTGGACGAAAATTCTCTCTCTAGACAAGATGTGAAAACAATAGAAGGTTGATGATAAAGATAAAATTTAAAAGAAAAAAAAGTCGAGAACACAAGTGTCAAAATAAGAAAAGTTTAAGCATATTCACTGTAATTAAAATGTAGTGTAGTTAACAAAATTCGTGGTGTAAATATATTTACCCGCAAAAGGAGATAAGCTTCAACGTCTTGAAGTGGTTGAAATTTGAAGTGTCGTGATTTAATCAGTACGCATCATTACCTACGGTAAACTTTCTGGCCCATAATATGTTTTTCAAAAAGAGAGCCGGCGGGTATTTAATGGTATAGCCTTTACAGTCATAGACTTTATAGATCTTTGACGCAACATGTAGTTACGTTCTTGTTATCTAGACGCTACTCGATCGTTCCATCAAAATTCAAAATTTATAATCATTTTCAGATATGCTCTTAATATCCAGCCTTTTTAATGTACAAATGAAAGCGCGTGTTCGCATTATTCTTACCCTCACACCTACAAGCCATAATACGACACGTTGAGTTTCTTAATTGGGTGGAAACGAGACTTGACTCGTAACCTTGTCAATCTATTCTCTTAGATTAGTACATAAGCATCGATGAAGAAAATTCAACACGCAAGTGGAAGAAAAATAATTTAAAAATTGAAATATAGTGTAGAATTCTAGAAGCACGTTTAAGTAAAGCAAAACTACAAAGAAAATAAGCCCATGGTATACTTCACGCAGAAATTACGTTCTTACACGTTTCAGTTGTTTTCCTTTTAAATCTCATTCTTTTTTAGAGCTTTATTTGGTTCAATGATAGTGCTATTGAAATGACCTTAATAAATTTATTTATTTATTTTAAAAAAAGGAAAATTGAAGTTTGTTTATAATAAATTTAGGTTCGATTGCATGAATTATATTTCGTCGTTCTATTTGACTTATTACAAGATCAGTTGAAATGGTCGTACAATTCACAATTCGAAAATTTCAATAATTACTAAATTAGGTTTTAAATAAATTTCGGATCAATTGACGAGACGAGTCTTTTTATCATTATGTTCAGTTCATTGCACGATCTCGTAAAATGATGACATAAGAAAATCAACAAAATAAACCTTATTTATATTGAGTAAATTTAGTATCACTGGTGCTACACGTTACTATGGATGCTAATATGTCTTTAAGGGTTTTGCTATTTGTCGGCCATGGATGAATTGGGGGCGCATGTGGCACCCTCAGAGAGACAGGGTTAAGGAAAATACACAACCTACACTTAATTAAATCTGTCATTTAATTACTTGTGACTCGTTTGATATGATATATGTTTTTGTTTTGATTTCTTGTAGAAAATTTTCATGAGGATGCTACATTAGATTGGGTTCGTCTAAAAGCTCTCACATTCAAATAAAGATTATCTAAACATGTTTAAACATATATTCTCAGCCCCTGTTTGATTTCCATTTCGAGCAAATTGTAGAATTTTTTTGAACGTTGATACAGTAAGATTCCGAACATTTCTGTTCAACTCTCAGCCATGCAATTGTACACAATGACCATAATGCCCTCGTTGAATGATGTTCACCTGCTCACTTCCCCAATCCATAAGGACAGCTTCGTAATTTTGCATATGTTGTCATTACCTTTTGACCAAAATTGGCAGAAACGGGGCACTCTTGATTTGGAAGAAAAATGTATGCGTCAAACTGGCGCTTAATATCAAAAACAACGTTTGACCTTTTAAAAGCTCTATCAAACGGACCGTTGAATTAATACCGTAACATCAATGATACTAAAAACATTACTTCAATTATCAATAGATTTAAAATCTATCCATATGGAATTCTTCTCCTTCCCCCGACTAAAGGAACCAGTCATGCGTGGTCAAGATAAACAGGCCGGTTTCAAAATGTACAGTTCATGGTACAGCCAAGGATTTTGAAGTGGTCAAACAAATTCTAATGTGAAAAGTCAAAGAAAGCCAAGTGGCCCAAGTCCCTTGCATATATTTTGTAGAGATCCTTGTACAAGTTTCAACGTGGAAATAAACTATCGTATTGTAGGGGACAATTTCCTTTGGTAATGACAGGGTAGTAGCCAATGGCAGGCATCGAAGAATAACCTTATTTTAATTTCCTTTGTTTTCAACTCGTGTTCACACCAGCTCGGCTTATATAAATAATAAAATAATATTATTTCCAATTCGGAGGAGACTTCGGGGGTTTACGTATAAAATTATTTTATCCGAAAACTGTGTACCTAAAAGCAAATTTGAAGGAAAATAAATTTTAAAAAATGTTACTCGAACAAATGCCAAAATGCGATTTTTAAACACGCTTACAGTACCGTTAATCAAAATAATCTTCTTTCTAGAATGTGATTTGTGATTTTGTTTGTGCATGAAAAGAAAGGAGTACAAGAAGAAAAAAAGAATAAGTCATGTTTGGCTCTAGTTTTTTAAAATTCATTTTTTTAAAACTTATTTTCAATCACACATTTTATAAAAGCCCGTTTGACAAACATTATTTGAAATTTTAATAATTTGAATAGTGTTTTTTTTTTCCAAAAAATGTGTGGTTATAAAAGCAAAAAATGAAATTACATGTAATATTATTTTAGAATAATGATATTCGTAGTGAAAACTATCAGTAATATTCTTATGTGGCGACGAATTGTAATTTGATAACGAATCACAAACCATTACATATATGCCACGTAAGAATATTATCGGCAGTCTTCATCGTAAATATTATTATTCGTTATTTTATTAAAAAAATGTGTAATTGACGAGAAAAGAGAGAAAAGATAAGTTATAATTTAATAAAAAATAATGAACACCAAACATGGCTGTCCACACAAATTAGTCAATAAAGAAGGGAGTTGATTGAGTAGGACGCGTTTTCAAATGAAGACATACTTGGATATTGACTGGATCACGTCTGGTGACTGGAAAAGAACCTTCACTGTGAGAAAATATCTGAGAACAATTATCTTTCCGTGGGGTCCATGTACAAAAATTCCAACTTTTAATTTCCACCAAGAATTCAAGTGGCTATTATTGGTTTAACAAGGTACAGTTCTTTCCATGCAATTATATACCAATACAGACTTGAAAATGTGCCGACATGGGTCCCAAAACTGCAGGGAAAAAGAATTGCAGTGAGTTGAAGTGACATGTAAAATGCCTCTTCCGATTATTTCAATTGGCATTATGTTGACTGATGGGGGCATCCACAAAATATTGTAATGGATTTTTGTCAAGAAGAAATCGGTAGTTTAAGTTTCTTATTATTATTTTTTTAATCATGCTACATGTGCATATCTACATTATTTTTTTATTTGACAATTAAAAAAAATAATTTTAACCAATCAAATCTTGCCAATAATAATGATCAATCTTGCAATTCAATTGCTCCTTTGGACTTATTGATTTTAATACCACATTGAGTTTTGAGATTTCATCCTAAAATGGTTAATCGTATTAAGAGCAATATTGCATTTTTACTTATTCAGAATTTACGTTCTTAGCGAAAACTAGGGAGGTGGCACAAACCGGGTTAGATCGGGCTCGAACCAAACCTGACAATTGAACCAACGGTTCGGGTTAGGTGAAAATTCCAACCCGGAACCAAACTAACAAGATGAATAAATCGATCGGAGCGATTTGGATCGATTTGGTTTGTCAAGTTCAAGAGATTTTTTCCCTTGAAAATCAACTTTTAAAATCGAACCCTTCAAATCGAGAACCAGATCGACGTCCCTCTAAATTGATCCAAGTTGGTTAGAAGGGTAATTAGCCTACCTCTAGCAAAAGTTAGTTATCAATAATTTTTGTTGATTTAGAGAGAAGAAAAATTGGCCATCATGGTCTTCAAATATTGACAAATATAGGATAAGTGCCCTCAATCAATTATACTAGGAGTGTATTTGGTAGAGATTAAAATCGGATTAAAATTGAAAAACTAACCGTTATTGTTGACTTTTATTAGACGAGTGGGACCCAATAACGACTATATTTTCAATTTTAATTGGATTAAAATCTATACCGAACAAGCCCTAGGTTCTCAAACTTAAAACCTTCGGCACAAGTTGGTCATCCCAAAATAAACGTCTCTCTCCTTTTTCTACTAATAAAAACCCACATGTCTTGCAAGTTGCTTATTTCTTGATTTGTTTTCTTCACTCTCATTGAAAAATGAAAAGGGCAAAAAAAAAAAAAAAAACCGCAACTTGCCAAACCATCGCCCATCCTCCTCAAAGCCTTCCTCGTCTTCTATTCTCTTCCCGAGCCGCCTACTATGGTTACCAAAAGAATAAATTTGAAAAATGTACGCAACTTGTCACTAGTAGATATATTCTATCAAAATATTCTCTTAACTAACTTGTAATTCGACCATCAAAATTTAATAAGTTAAAATCAAGCATATTTCAATATGTGTGTGGCACCAACCTCATCTTGGCTTTTATATGCTCTGTCTTACTTAATATAATCAACATATTGAATTAAAAATATCCCTCACATTTAAAATCTATCAGAATCTTTGAACATGTGAGAGAAGAGTCTCTAAAGATGACTTTTCAGTGCTTTACAGCAATTAAGGTTGCAAAATAATCCAAATTCTCAATATCGCATATCATAAACGTAACATAGAAACAAACAAAAGAAAATTTATTCTTAAAAGCAAATCAAACTATATGTCGCGTTAGCGCTTCTTTTATAAAACGTTATTTTTTTCCTATAACGTTAAGTTTTATGTTAAATTAGTATAAAAGTTACTCTTGACATTTAGCCAAACATTGTACTTTTTTCAAGAAAATAGGTAACGTGTAAGTTTAGCCATTTATCCACTACACATTACTCCGGGTAATCACTGTCATTCATAAAATATTATATTGTCAACCAAACTCAAAATTAAAATGTGGGGTGGGGTGGGGGTCTACAATTGAATTTTTGATGGATTTTAAAGATTATAAATTCTAATGAATTTCATAGATTATAATAAATTTTCACAAAATTCATAAGAATCTATTTAGAAACGTTAAAATTTCAAATGAGTTTTGTTATGTGTATTTTTAAGATTGAAATCCATACAAATCTTTTAAAATTCTTCCATTAATGATTTCATGTAAAATCATAAGTTATTGAGAATATCTAAAATTTAAAGTATTTCATTGAAATCTCAATTGGGGACACCAAGATTTTAATAGATTTCATTAAAAGTCATTAAAATTTCAATTGTGAACACATTAATTTAGAATGACTTTTAAAATATATCAGAGTCTCAACTGAGAACACTCCTTATATTTTATACACCAAGAAGAATGGGTGAGCACAGGTCCATTGGGTCTAACTTGATCGAACCTTTACAATTTAACTGACAATTCTAGTTGGGTGAAATCCCAACTCGAAATCTATCTGTCAAGGTGAATAAATTGATTCAAATCGATCGAGTCAGTTTTGTTGGATTCGATGGGACGTTCCCCTTGAAAATCAACTCTTCGAAATCCAATCTCTCAAACCGAGGTTTTGGAGTTGGTCCAAGTCACCAAAAACAAAACCACCATCCCTGCAAAACGTTTCGAGTCGATTCGAATTGACAGGATGGGAGGATTTGGTAAGTAATTCACCAACTCCTACCAAGGAAAAAAAAAATAAAAAAAATCCCCAACATAATATGGCACACAACACTCGTCAAAACTGAAGTCCCACTTGACCCCCATTCTTTAAAGCTTATTTTTATCATGAATTGTTATACTTTGTCAGATGATTTTTGACATCCTCCTTGACAGATATATAGGTGGATGTAAATAATGATTGTGTTTAAAATAGTCAACGATAAAATAACATGTAACGTTATATCAATTTTTCTGTCAAGGAAGTGGACAATGTAGCACGTTTGTTTTATCGTACATATTTTTCAATAAAATTAATTTGCATGTAACACTAAAAATCTTCAATATTTTTTTAATACACATTCACCATTAAAACACTTTATACAAAATCTATTTTAGGGGGGGGGGGGGGGGGTTGCCGGGCTATGTGTAATTTTTTTTATATTTTAACGTATTAGCCTGATCTATAATCTGGTCCTGAATCCGTTTATGGGGCTAAGTGATATGAAGACTCGATGGTGTAACGTATAAGATGTAAATATCTTGATGAAAGAGACCATTCAGGAAAAAAAAAAAAAATCATCGTGATTAAACAATTAGAATTTAAGTTGATAAGTTTGATTTCGTTCAATACTACCAAACACGTCAAATGTGGTTATGTGGATGAATGGACTATTAACCTTATTTGGATAAGACCTCTAATTAATGACTTAATTCTAATTATGGTTAACATAATAATTAATTAATTACTTCATCAGTCGCATACTTGCTTTATTTTTCACACGGATTAAGCAATTTTATCCATTGTTATTGGAAAAATAATTTTTGCCAAACACTTACATAATTTACCTTCATTTAGTTATCAATAATTAATAGTAAATTATTATTGAAAGCAGTAAAAAAATAAAAAAATATTAGTAAATGAATAAAATAAAACATTCTAAATAAAGAAACGAGACAAATAATTGTGACAGAAAAATAAGGTAAATGAATCCATATAAAAGGGACTAGGGTGGAATTAATTAATATCCCGGAGGTTTCGAAGCACCCACACAACACCAACTACACGCGAAATATGCCAAGACACCGTTTTCACAAACAATGCAATCTCCTATAAAATAGAGGAAAACCTAACAAAGAAGAGAAAATTTCGGCTCTCCAAATCAAAGAGTAAGGGAAAGAGAGAGAATGGCATAATCAAGACAACCTCTTCATTAGGGGCTGTTTTGATTTAAACAAAACCCATTTCCATTTTATTGGCATTTGGGGGTTGGATTTGATTTTAGATTTTGGATTTGGGACAATTTTTGGGCACATAGATCTGTTGTTCTTTCTTCTGTTTTTGAATTTCCTTGATTTGATTCATTTTTTCGTCAATGGGTGATAACAAGAAGTATATTTCATATGATGAATTGAAGAAACACAACAAATCTGATGATTTGTGGATTTCAATTCAGGAGAAGGTTTACAACGTAACAGATTGGGCTAAGGAACATCCAGGTGGGGATGTCCCACTCCTGAATTTGGCTGGCAATGATGTGACTGATGCATTCATTGCTTTCCATCCAGGTACCGCCCGGAAACATCTCGACAGATTCTTTACTGGGTATTATTTGGGCGATTTTAAGGTTTCTGAGGTTTCTAGGGATTTTAGGAAGCTTCATTCTGAGTTTTCGAAAGCAGGGATGTTTGAAAAGAAGGGCCATGGAGTGATTTATTCCCTATGTTTTGTTGCGTTGTTACTTTTCACTTGTGTTTATGGTGTATTGTGTTGCGATGGTTTCTGGATCCATATGTTTTCTGGAGGATTGCTGGGGTTTCTGTGGATGCAAGTCGCTTATTTGGGCCATGATTCGGGTCATTATCAGATTATGACGACCCGTGGATTCAATAAATTTGCTCAAATTCTCTCTGGCAATTGTTTAACTGGAATCAGTATTGCTTGGTGGAAATGGACTCATAATGCTCACCATATTTCTTGCAATAGCCTTGACTATGATCCCGATCTTCAACACTTGCCAATGTTGGCAGTCTCTTCAAAGTTATTTCACTCGTTGACATCCCAGTTTTATGGTAGAGAACTGACATTTGATTCTGCGTCAAGATTTTTTGTGAGTTACCAGCATATTACTTACTATCCAGTAATGTGTGTTGCCAGGGTCAATCTTTATCTGCAGACACTCTTGTTGTTGTTCTCGAAGAGAAAAGTTCCCGACAGGGCATTCAACATATTAGGAATCTTTGTTTTTTGGAGTTGGTTTCCTCTCCTCGTTTCATGCTTGCCAAATTGGAACGAGAGGGTGTTTTTTGTTCTGGCAAGCTTTTGTGTATGCTCAGTTCAACATATCCAATTCACTCTGAACCATTTCGCAGCGAATGTTTATGTAGGAGCACCCAAGGGGGATGATTGGTTCGAGAAACAAACAAGTGGAACAATAGACATCGATTGCTCATCTTGGATGGACTGGTTTTTTGGTGGATTACAATTCCAGCTAGAACATCATTTGTTCCCGAGGCTGCCAAGGTGCCACTTGAGAAATATTTCTCCTGTGGTTCGGGAGCTATGCAAGAAACACAACTTGCCTTATAGGAGTTTGTCCTTCTTTGAGGCCAATGTGTGGACCCTAAGGACACTCAGGGCCGCTGCCTTGGAGGCTCGGGATTTCTCTAATCCTATTCCAAAGAATTTGCTCTGGGAAGCTGTTAACACTCATGGATGAGGATTCCATGGTAACGTCTGAAAGTTTTTTATGATTAATTTGATTCTGTTCACTGCTTCTCAAGGTGTAATAATTCTACTAGTTGAATATGGTAAGACAGATTGCACTCATGAGAAGCTTTCTTTTGATAATTTTAAGAATATTTTTTCCTGTTTGATTCTGAAATAGTACCTAATATCATTCTGTTTACATACTACTGTACTGTTACTTAGTTACACTTCCATATGGAGATTTTTGTATATAGAGCTTTGTACTTTGCGAGTACACTGATCTCATGCCAGTTGTATTTACTGCACCAGTAAATAACTTGATCAAATTATATGAAATTAATGCATTTAGATGTTGCTAATGTCTTCATGCTTTGGAAGGGGTGGTGTACGCAAAAGTGTAATAAGTAGATACTGCTTTTGGGTAGATACGAAAAGTCAGTCGAGCTAGAACTTCGAAACCTCTTATCGGTAGGTTGTGGTGGAAGGAATAACCTAGTGGACCGGTAACAATAACATGTTTGACCAAACTTAAACAGGAAGCAAACTCTCTTAAGAAGTAAGAAAACCAACTCTTTTTATTAGAAAAAAAGTAAACACTATACAATTTTCTTGTACTAAAATTCTAAAGCATCTTTTAAAGAAAAGTCAGAACACATTTGGAAGAAAAAATTTCTTAAGACTTAAGATTCGAACATGTTTGGCTAGACATCTTTTCAAGAACAATTAGGCTAGCCAAACATGCTCTTATTGAGTTCATATATCTTGTTTATTATATTGTTCAGTCTTGTCTAGTAATAAAACACAGCAATTGACGGCCTAGTTGTTCTTGAAATGTAGCAATGACAACCATCTTTAATTCATGTACAAGAAAATGTAAACACGGATACAGAACATCTTGCTAGATTATAGTTTCTCACTTCGTTACATACATTTTAGACATGGGCTTTAATGGAAGAACTATAGCCAGTTTGATTATCATCCTATTTGGACCAAAGAATTACACCTCAATACTTGTCAGAATCTTCAGGAGTTGGAAGAATTTCAGAAATCAGAACATTTGCAGGAATACAGCCACTCCCAACTGCTGCATCTGGTGCTACTGGTAGTCGTAGGAAAATCCTTTTAGCAGGAATAGATGAAATCCATTGTTTCCATTCATTTTTGAGGTTTGCAGTCTTTCCAGAAGAGTATTGACAAGGCGTGTTATTGTAAAATTGAACCTGGTAGTTAGCCGAGAAGGCCTGTTTTCAAGGCACCTCCACCCATGCATCAGGATATGGGAATTCAGGAGCTGCAGTTAAGTAAATCTTTTTACCTCGTGTTCTGTATTTGGGAAAGGTACCTTGCGAGTTCATCCCAGTGCTCAGCAGTCCCACATACGATATCAAAATCGATCCCATCTAAAATGGCTTCACAGAGGACGGATGATAATTGTCCCCAAGAAGTTGTTCCAGTTGTTAATAGCAACTTGTCTCACCTCCCGTGGAGGTGAGGTAATATCTATCCGCCCTTCCTCCCATATAAAGCATTACTTTGATTCCTTTGGCTTGACACGACAGGATATCAGAGCTCAATCTGGTGCATCCATTACTGTACAGATCACAGTGCCCAGCTAGATTGATTGTTGGTGTCTGTCCATTGCCAAATGTTGCAAGGAATGCTAAGATCACAAATTGATGGTTTTCAGTGCCACAATTTCGACCCAATGTCCTCTCATTTCCATTCTGTCCCCAATAGATAGCAATTTCTCCAGCTTCAGAACTCACCACTAGCATTAATATCACTAGAGGAAGAATCACAGCTGATTTCTTAAGAACCACATGATGATTATTTAGTAAGCTATATTGATCTTGAGTTGAACCATGCCTTAAGGTGCATACCTTTTTATAGGGTCGGGGCTAATAAAATTATCTATGACGCCATAAAACAAACTTGTACAAAAGAAACAAAACTAATATATCTATGTCGTGGAGATGGAGATGGAGTGACTAGTCAGCCCTCATTGCCTTGTAGTTTAGGGAATGAATCACGCAGGCCTCCATCCTACCGGGACATGTTTGTTATCCATTGTACGGACAAGATTAGAGAATTCTATGAACAAAGATTTTACCCTTTTTTTTTTTTTTTTTAACTGTGTAATACCATACTTTTCATATGATGTATGAACCTCTTAAGGTATATAATAGCTACTATTTTGGGGGCTATGCCATGTATGTGTGGCTGAACTATCCATCAAGACCATTTCATCATATCGAAAATTTCAAGACAGTCATGCTATGTGTCAACCCCGAATGTACAAATAACATTATTGATTTCAAAAACTATTTGAACTATGGTCTCATAGAGTGAACTCAATTGGACAAGTCAGCCAAATCATCTAGTGGTCTACGAGACAAATATTGCTAAAAACGTGCGTGGCTGAAATAATTTTAAAGGTGTACTCATAATTTTTTCTTACTTTTTAATTACGAATTATTCAAAGATATTATTTTTCACTTCAAATAATCTGTGTGAAATAAATAGGAAATTTTGATTGTTTAGATGGATCACTCATCACTATATGTGAAAGTTTAGTCCCTTGGTCAATGGTTGAATGGATTGACAGGTTGGTTGAGCACGAACTTTTTGTTCAATATTTTGCATGATCTTCTTGGATTTAATTCCATAGAACCAAGCCCCTTGACAATCATTCTTTCAGTTCTTTTTTTATCGTACTCACCTTCAACAACACATTCTCGTAAGAAAATATTTTTCACGCAAACTCAAAATCTTTTCCAATTTTTTAGCCACATTCTTAAAAAAATTACTATTCAAAAATTTATTCTACACAAAAAATGGCTGCCAGTGAGGGGTCAAATTTCTATTGATACCAAAACGGGAAATGATACTTGTACAGGGAAATGTGCAGACAATTTTACTGATGCTAAGAGTCAGCTCTTGTAAATCCATTTGTGAATTTTTCCTGTACATGTAATAGCATTGCTATACCAAAAAAAGGATAGATGTCGTGTATATGGAAAAAAGAATGTCCAAATAGTAGAAGATAATGTTCTCAATCCAGTAATCCCTCGTATATTTTGCCCTTGTTTGACAACCATTTTTTGAAGACGATGAGTTTTTGAATAATAATTTTTTTTTGGAGAATGTGTTGTTAAAAAGTAGGAAATTTTTTGGATTTACATGAAGAATATTTTATTATGAGAATGTGTGACCGAAAATGAGAGAAAAGAGTTTTGAAATAATGATTACCAAATGGAGGCTTGGGGTTCATTACACATGGTTTTTGAAAACCCACAAGTTACTCATTAAGACTAAGAAATTGCTTTTGAATATATTTTAAAGATTTTCTGAAAGTACTTTATCTGATTAGAAGACACTACAACAAAAACAGTCTACGGCAACGTTTAGGCATGTGTTGCAAATCAAGGTATTGTTGTAGAGTGTTCATCTACGGCAACGTTTGTGAAACGTTGCCGTAGATGGCTACGGCAACGTTTCACAAGTGTTGCCGTAGATGACTGTAGGTGGCTACAGCAACACTTCACAAACGTTGCCGTATGTCAATTTACATTTTTTTTTTTACAAAAATTTGCATAATTAATATATATCTGTTCGAATAAACCCATAATACTGAAATGACAAAATGCTTACAATGTAATCAAATTTTACATAATTCTAATAACACAAAAATAGAGCATATGATTCAATACAATATGCTAACATCTAGCATACTCAAAAACTAACACATAATCCCTAATCAAAAGATAGCAATCACAATTGACCAATAAAGTATTACAAAATATTGGATTTATATCTGAATTTGCTCGTGTGACTACAAGCTGTCCCAAAAATAATGTAACTCCCTGCATATGACAAAAGTAATAATAGTATTAGCATGCAAATCAAACGTATACTATTAAGTCGAATTATAAAAGTTTTAAGTTTCAAATGAAAAATATCTTATGTTCTACTAACAATACGCAATGTCAAGAAATATGCTAGCTACAAAACATCAACAAGGAAACTTTTGACATGTTCTAACTGTGACTAATTTTTATGAAAATTTTGACAGAATTTCCCCTGTAATATAGACTAAAACCACCTGAACAATAGTCAATATAATCAAACCAATTCATATAATTTAAAATATGGTACACCAGCCCCTCAAAAGAACATGCTAGCTAAATAACATCAACATCCAACGAAATATCAACTCTCAACCACAACTTAGCTAAAGAATATCAACATTCAACGAAAAACGTGCTAGCTAAAGAACATCAACAAGGAAACTTTTGACCTGTTCTAACTGTGACTAATTTTTATGAAAATTTTGACAGAATTTCTTCTGTAATATAGACTAATACCACCTGAACAATAGTCAATATCATCAAACCAGTTCATATAATTTAAAATATGGTACACCAGCCCCTCAAAAGAACATGCTAGCTAAATAATATCAACATCCAACGAAATATCAACTCTCAACCACAAATTAGCTAAAGAATATCAACATTCAACAAAAAACATGCTAGCTAAAGAACATCAACAAAGATTAACTCTTAGCCACAACTTACTTCTACGATATGATAGCTAAAGAACATCGACATCCAACAATATGCTAGCTAAATAACATAAACAAATATCAACTCTCAACCACAACTTAGCTAAAGAATATCAACATTCAACAAAAACATGCTAGCTACAAAACATCAACAACTATCAACTCTCAACCACAACTTACTTCTACAATATGATAGCTAAAGAACATCAACATCCAACAATATGCTAGCTAAATTACATCAACAAATATCAACTCGGTGTTATGTATTTGCAACAAAATTTCGCATTTTCTTCCACAATATATCGTTCAGCTATGCACCCTTCAGGTCGTGCACGATTCATGACATACCCTTTCAACACTTTCATATACCTATACGAACGTAACAATATTATACATATAAAACCGATTTGATAATAACTTTAACTGTAGTTGATAACTTGAAGAAGTATTACCTTTCAAATGGGTACATCCAACGATATTGTACTGGTCCACATAAACGAATTTCTCTCCCAATGTGAATTGTTAAATGTACCATTATATCAAAAAAGGAAGGAGGGAAATACCTTTCCAACATGCATAAAGTTTCACAAACATCCTCTTCTAGTTGGTCGATCTTATTTCTATCTACAACTCCTTGACATATTTCATTGAAAAATGAACACAATTTAAAAATGGAATTCCTTGGACCTTTAGGTAGAAGTCCTCTCAGCGCAACTGGCAATAATTGTTGCATTAAAATGTGACAATCATGAGACTTGAGTCCAACTATCTTACATTCTTTCACTGAAACGCAATTTCCAATATTAGATCCATAACCATCGGGTAATCTCAAGTTAGCAAGCCTTTTACAAAACATTTGTTTTTCTGCACGTGATAAAGTGTGATGAGCAGTAGGTAGGTATAATTTATTTCCTCTACTCTCAGGATGTAAATTATGCCTAATGTTCATAGCTTCCAAGTCCTTACGAGAGTTAATGCCGTCTTTAGATTTTCCTTTGACGTCCAAAAGTGTACTAATGATATTGTCACAGATATTCTTCTCCACATGCATCACATCCAAATTATGACGTACGAGTAAAATCTGCAAATCAAACATCAATTTTAACAATGGTAACTATATGCAAGTTGAAGTATTAAATATTACAACAGTTACCTTCCAATATGGTAGATCGTAAAATATGGACTTCTTCTTCCACGCTACGGTAGATTGAGTTGTATTTTTCTTCCTCTTTCGCTTACCATTTTTTCTCCAATCATTTGTAATTTTATCAACTTCAATAGAATCTTCTTCACCATTTTTTATCTTTGGCTTAGTACCAGTTTCAATATGTCCATTAAACCAGCTTCTTTTCATACGAAATGGATGATTAAAGGCGAGAAATCTTCTATGCCCCATGTATGCAAACTTCCTACCATGCTTCAACCATAGTGAACATGTGTATTCACGACAAATAGGGCATGCAATTTTTTCCTTGACAGGCCATCCAGATATATTTCCATATGCAGGAAAGTCATGAATAGTCCACATCAAAATAGCTTTTAAATTGAATGTAGACTTTGTAACTGCATCATACATCTCAACTCCATCACTCCATAATAACATTAAGTCGTCTACAAGTGGTGCCAAATAAACATCTATGTCATTACCTGGTTGCTTTGGTCCCGGGATCAATAAACTCATCATCAAACTTTCCTTTGCCATGCATAATGAGGGAGGCAAGTTATATATAGTTAAAATTACAGGCCAACAACTATATTTAGAACTAAGATCTTTGAAAGGATTAAACCCATCAGTAGCAAGACCTAATCTAATATTTCGAGGATCTAATGCAAAATGTGGCCACCTTCTGTTAATCATTTCCAAACTCAATGAATCAACCGGATGCCTAATTTTACCGTCTGAACTTTTATTACTTGAGTGTCACAGTAGTTGCGTTGCCATCTCTTCTATTCCGAACATCCTCTTAAGTCTTGGTATTATAGGAAAATAACGCAACACTTTTGCTGGAGTTTTTTTCTGTATTTTTTTAGTCCGTTGGTTAACTTTCCATCTTGAGCAACTACATTTTGGGCATAACTCAGCTTTTTCGAGCTCCTTCCTATATAGACAACAATCATTCACGCAAGCATGTATCTTCTCATAGCCAAGATCAAATGTATTGACAAGTTTTTTCATCTTCTAAAATGAGTTTGGAAGTGCATTATTCTTTGGCAACATGTCTCCAAAAAGCGTTATGAATTCATCAAAACCACTGTCAGAGATACCATATGAAGCTTTAAGCTTAACCATAGCAACTGAAGCTGACATCTTCGTGAACGCCTTACAACCAGGATATAAAGGCGTTTCAGCATCATCAACTAAACTTTCAATCTCTTTCGTTCTTCCATCAGGAGGGTTTTCAGGATCCACATCATGTTGTGCATAGAAGTCCTTAAACATCCTATGTGACTCTGGTATTTCTACATCGAGCAATTTTGCTTCACTTGTTTGTTCTCCATGAAATATCCAGACACTGTATGTAGGATCCATGCCCTTAATAATCAAATGTTCATAGACTGTGTCATAATGGTGATGCATTAGATTCCTACACCGAACACAAGGGCATACTATCATTTCTGAATTGCAACTTTCACGAGCTCGGTTAACAAACTTCTGGGCTTCATCTCTATATTGTTCTGAAAATCTACAAGTTAAACTTTATGATCATTATACGTTAAATTTTGTTCGATTGATATCTAAATATGTAATATTTAATTTTAGATTATAACCTTGATAAGTGTAGCCACTCTTTGTCCATTGTATGCAAAGATACTATACAAAATTGAACAACACGAAGATAGATTAGATAAAAGGATAAGTAAATGCTATAAAGAGCCCAAAAATGATAAGTAAATTGAAAATTGAAGATCTATTAGGAAATCAAGGCTATATGTTCTAAGAACTTGGAGATAACAACAATTGAAAAAGCCTAGTTGTTAATTTCTAATGTATAACCAACAAATGTTACCGACTGATAAACAGTGCCAATGAAGCTATTTTCTTGAACCACCATGAATACCACTTCAAGTCATGCCATGATCACTTACACCCAACTAGAAGTTAAAAGCTCATCGAAATAGATCAATCAAAAAAATCAATTTCAAGTTATTGGAAGCAAAATCAACTTATGCCCAAATCAAGAATCAAATAAAATCAAGCCAAATACTCTCATTAAGTTCACCAATCTCTAATGATCCATTCTTGGTGCTGTAGATACTATTGGTGACAAGATACTCAATTTAAATATTGAGAAAATCTTGGTGCTGGAGGATATGTTCCAAAAGATAGTTAAGGAAGTGGAGATGGCTCTCAATTTTTTTGAAGAGTTTGAATACCTCGAGAATCTTTCAGTAGAGCTGAAATCTCTAACATCCTCTCTTGAAATTGAGTTTTCCAGGAAGGATGATATTCTCAATGGGCTGTTATTTGATTTGAGCTTGCTGCAGGAGTCTGCATCTAATAGTAAGGATCAAAAGGATGAAATTGAAGAACTTTTGGCCTCTCTAAGTGCCTTAGAAAAAGATTTTGATAAGAAATCGGGTGAACTGGACCAAGCTGTTGCCGAAGGTCAAAAACTTGAAACTCAACTGAAAGAGAAGGTAGCAACAATATCTGCTCTTGAAATGGATATTGTTAAAGAGCATGAAACAATAAATTCTTTATCCCGCAAAAATGAAGTTTGTGGTGTGACACTTTGGTGGACGATACAGGCATGAGAGATTTGCCGAACTATCAAATGAGTCATTTACATTACGAACTTCATTTTTTTTCCTTTCTAAATACTATGTTGTATACAACTATATGGGTGGAGTTATTCTCAGGCTACTATATATATTGAATCTCACTGTAATGAATCTCTGCTCAATCATGTTTAGCATAGTAAGACCTGCATTTTGAGTGTCATTTATTTTCACATGTACACTAAACTTTCTTTGATAATGTAAAAATGTTTCGAAATAGGTTTTTAACTTCCCATTAAGGTTGATTGGTGATCCATAATTGGTTGGGCCAACAGTTTTCCCAAGTAGTTGAGATCCAATTTTTTTGGGAATTTTGACATGTGTTGCGTGAAGAATCTACATATTACTTTTTGTAATTCTCCACTTGATAAACAGAAAATCACATGGCAAAATTTTGTCAAAAAGGGCAAGCTCCGAGGGATTTCCAGCCGCTGATGCAGAAAAAGAGTTGAATCCAGGCCAGAACAAGGATGTTCAGGTTGATCCCATTTCATCAGAAGTTGCTGCCTCTAAGGTTATTACATTTACAGCCAAATCAAAATCACAAATATGCATTCAAAATCACTTCTAATTGCATTCCAGGTTCACGGCACTTCACGCAGCAAGCCAGCAACTACCGCAATAACTAATAATCGAAAAGACCCAAGCTAGTTACAGACTTACAGTAGGTTACTGCTGTCGATTGTCGAAGGATGAAGAAGATTCGAAGAAGAATCGCCGACTGGTCTAGGGCTCAACTCTGCGTCTCTGCGGAACTGCAGGCTGGGCCGCTGGAGCTGCAGCTGAGCTGCTGGATGACCTGTGAGTCAGACGCGGAGGTACAGCGACGGAGGCGGAGGTAGAGCGGCAGAGACGGAGGTGGAGGTCTGGCTGGAATCGCTTCTCGCTTGGTGAGGAGATGGCTGTGCTTTGTGAGAGAGTGAATGTGTTTTTTATCTTGGATTGGGCTAGTGTAATTGGGCCAGGGGATTGGGCTGCTTGGTGGTAAATGTTAGTTTTAAAAAATAAAAATAAAAAACTCGAAAAAAAAAAAACTGTGGGGTGATCTGACCCCACATGACCCCATGTGGGTCCGCCCCTGGTGCGAAGTGAAATGGAGGATGGAGTCGTCGAGGAGAACATGGGAACGAGGTTTGGATTTTTTGGATTGGGCTAGATGTTGGTCTTGGGCCGTTTAAGACGGGTATAATATATTGGTCATGATTTTGGGCTCAAATGATTGGGCCTTTTTTTCTTGGGCAACTACATGTGATTTGCTAAAAAAATAAAATTTGAGCCCAAATTTTTTTTTTTTAGCTAAGTGGGTCGGGTTAGGGGGTTATGAATTGGGTATTTTGTAGGGTGTTAGGTTGGAATTGAAATGGAAAAGTGTGACTTTTAGCAACACTCAACAAACGTTGCTAAAGAGGGCCTTTGGCAACGTTTGGCAAACGTTGCCAAAAGTCTCGCGAAAGTGCTACATTTGGCAACGTTTGTCGAGTGTTGCGAAAAGCGAGACTTTTGGCAACGTTTGACAAATGTTGCCAAAAGTCTCGCTTTTCGTAACGTTTAGAAAACGTTGCCAAAGGGGTCTATTGCAACATTTTTCTAAAAAATGTTGTCAAAATTCATTTACTAGTATCAATGGCAACATTGGCTTACTAAAATGTTGCCAAAAGACCCTTTTAGCAACATTTATCAACAAATGTTGCCGTTTTAATGTTGCGAATGAGTCTTTTTGTTGTAGTGAGAGTTTTTAGAAAAAAAACTAGTCTAAAGGTATGCAACTTTCTTAATAGTTCTTCTACAAGAAGCACTGTCAAATGGACTGTTAGGATTCGTTTGGCGTAACTATAACTTTTATTTTTACTTCATGTAGAAGAGTTTTCTGAAATTATTATCTTAATTTCTGTTTAGAAACTAATTTTTAAAAGAGCTTCTATTTCAAAAGTGCTTTTAGACGTTACATTGAATAAGTTCCTCTAAAAACAAAAAAATTCTTCTAACTAGAATAAGCATTTTTTCATAAAATTGGTCAAACGGGTTTTGGATATCTCAAGTCATGCAAAAAGAACCCTTAATACATTACAAAATTCCAGGCAATGGTGGATCTCGGAATTGTTTTGAGTTAAGGCCGGAATTGTTTTGAGTCAAGCCGGACGTTGACTGTTAACCGTCAATAGTCGCAATAGCGAGATCATTTATTAATTTTTAAGCAAATTCTTAATTAGGAGCATAAATGAGAGAAGTATGATAGAGGAAATTGTTTGTGATTGGACTGAGAGATTGATAAAGATGGGCAACTTACATAAATACCTCTAAAATTAAGAGTTTTGAAAAATCATATGAAAAATATTTTGTAAGTAGAAAATACTTTATATAATTAAGTCACTTTTTAGATACTTTTCTAAAAAAGTGACACGGTGTCAATTTTTAAAATTAATTGTCACTTTTTTTTTTATTAAAAAGCAATAGACAATATCATTTTTATTAAAAAGTAATGTTCGTCACTAAAAAAAGGACAAAAAATTTCAAGAAAATTACAGAAAAAAAGAAGTAAAAATATTGTGTAAAACTAAGTGATATAATGTCAATTTTTTTAAAGTTAAAAGACAGAAAATGATAAATACTAAAAAAAAAAGTCACAGAAATTCAAAAAAATTATATCAAAAAAGTGACAAAAATTTAAAAAGTTGGTCTAATCGCTTTTTAAGGTCAAGACAAACCTGATATTCATCTACACTATTTTTCCTAGATAAAAATTCTAGGATATTTCTAGTTGTACATAATTTGTTGTACATAAGGGTATCCACCCCCTCACGTGGAAGTGGGACCCATGTGAATAAAAAATATTTTTTTTAAGTGGGTCACACCCCATGTGAGAGGGTGGATACCCTTATGTATACCAAATTATGTACCACTAGCAATTCCCAAAATTCTATTAAAGCATTCATTTCATACCAAAAAAACCAATTACCAACCAACTAAATACAACCAAGTTATGTAAATCATAAAACATCGATTATCAACATATTGAATGCAACCAAAATTTCATCAATAACCTAACAACTAAAAATGTAGAATGTCATAATTTAAATACATTGTTATTTTCTTGTCAGTCTTTGTACATTCATTTATTATTGCCTCTTCAAATACATTTTCATTTCTACCTCATCGATATATCACAGAGTTGATTTCCTTTTGACACCTATTCATTGTTGCTTCTTTTTGGCATAAACATACAATTGAGCAGCCAAGTTTCATCGTTTAAATTTTTGTATATTTTACTGTACATCACGATACGATACGACCTAATATTGTACAACACGTGTGCTAAGCATATCATGAAAATCAAAAGGCATACACCACTCCAACTTGAACAACACATACTCAAGCTAACTCTACGAAGAACATTAAGATGCACGTCGAATTATTGCAAGGAAAGTTGGATATTTTAGCACACGTCCATCCTCTTGCAATATTGACCAAAACTTCACACCTGTGCAAAGACTACCGCGTTCTTGACGATTTCACCTCTGATATTAGACCATGGGTTAGAACGGATGTCAGGTAATGCTTAACCCCCACGAGTTTCGCTAATGGCACAATGAAGACGACGAGAACTCGAAACAAATTGGGTTTGGGGTTTAGGGGCAGTCTACAGATTGAATCAACCGAGTACTTGAAACTAGTTGTGGTGCATTTGAAGCAATGTTGTGAATCTGGTGTGCTCATAAATCTTCCTCTTTTTATAATGTGTGCGCTCTGAAGTATCATCAAATCGACCACGACTATCCAATGGTACTCGTGGGATGCCACGAAAGGTCCAACGAAACCATTGTCGTACTCTCCCAAAGCTTCTAAACACTTGCAATATCGACCCACGAGGCTTCCAAACACTTTTTGGAACTCACAAAAAAATTCATTTTATACCCTCTCAATAGACTTTTTGAATATAAATCTCGATTAGAGATGAGATTTGTTAATCAATTGAATGTTGAATATAGAATGTGTCGAAAAAATAAAGATACAAACTTTACAATAAAAAAAAGATTTGAGAGAATTTTAAATGTAATGACACAAAAAAATAGTAATGTTAGTCTGCAACATTGATGCTAAGCACAAAGATAAATAAATAAATAATATTATAATGAATTCATTTAATATAAAATCACTATTTGATAACCATTATTTTAAAATTCTTTAATACACATACTGATTTTTTTTATAAAATAGAAAATTGCTTCATGTACAGAAGTAAAAATCACAGAAATTCAATAGAACACACACGTGGATCTCGTACATTTTTTAATTTTTAAAGTGAAAATTACCAAAATCCCTACTTTTGGAGATCCAAGTTCAAAAATTAGATTTCAATGTTTAATTTTCAAAAATCAGATATTTTATATATAGATACAGGTTTTTAAAAATTTAATTAAATATTAATAAAAAATTATGAAAATTAATTAATTTATTTACACCCCACCCCACCCCACCCCACCCCCACACGAATTTAAATCCCTAATTCTCGACTCTCACCTAACTGAACTCCCACCTCCCTCTCTCTCTCTCTCTCGGGTGTTTGCGGCGTAGGAGGGATGTCGACGCCGTGGTTGTGGTGGCTGGTTGTGGTGACCAAATGGATGCTGGCGACGGTGTTTGAAGTTTCTCTCTCTGTCGGTGGTCTTTTCTCTACATCTACATCGGATGCCGCTTCCGGAACGGCGAAGAGGGAGCAAGCAGATTAGTTGTTCTTTTCCAATTTTTTTATTTGGCGCAATGGTGGTGCGATTGGCGGTGGAAGTTTTGCCTTGTGGTTGGTAGTTTTTGCGTGCAGTTGGTGGGCGGTGGGCGCGGTGTCTGTGGTGCGAATATGCGGTACGAATAGTTGGCGGCTGCGCGAATCTGTGTGCGGTGGTGGTGCGATGTGGTGTGTGGTGGTGGTGCGGTGTGGCAGCACCCTCCCATTTCTCCTTCTTCCGCGATGTATGGCTGTAGCGGTGGATCTGTGGCGGAGGTAATGTGTGGTCGTGGTGCGGTGTGTTCTGATTTGTGTGGTGGTGCTAGAGATCGATGATGTGGTGGTAGGTTGTTGTTGGTGGCGATGGGGTAGTGACGGTGGTGGTGTATTTTTGTTGGTGGTAGTGGATAGTGACGGTGGCTAGGTAGTGGTGGTAGTTCGTTTTTGTTTGTGGTGCGTGTCACGGTGGTGCATTTCTGATGGGGGTGGAGATGGTGGTGGTGGTGGGGTGAGGGTGCGCAAGTGGCAATGGTGGTAGGGTTGTGGTGGCTGGTCGACGGTGGTGATAGTGGTGATGTGATGGTGGTGTTGGAGGTGCTGTGTGTTTGACGGCAGTGTCGTGGTCGTGGTCGTGGCAATGTGATGTGATGTGATGTGATGGTGGTGGTGGTGATGTATAGACTTTGACTGTATAGTCTCTGTGACCAGTGACCTATACTGTGACTTGGGTTGTGACTTGTGACATGTGTTGTGACCATTTGAAAATAACCTGTGACTATTAACAAAAATGTGAGATATAAACCTTATTGTGTTATCAATCATTATAAACAAATAATAATGCGTTGTGACTTGTGACCTGAGCTGTGACCATTTGAAAATAACCCGTGACTATTAACAAAAGTGTGAGACATGAGCCTTATCATGTTATCAATTATTATAAACAAAATATCATGTATTGTGATTTGTGACCTAGGCTGTGACCCGAGTTGTTGTCGGAATATTGGCCGGAGTTGGAATAATTGCCGGAATCGGAACAGTCGCCGGAACGTTTGTCGGAGAGTAGCCGGAACGGTTGCCGGAGCCATAGGGGTGGTGGAGGTGGAGTGGGTTATATATATATATATTTTTTTTATTATTATTTATTTATATAAATAAATATTTATATATGTGTGTATGTATAGGTCAAAATTTCTGATTTTTGAAATGTGGAAGTTGTTTTGGTATTTTTGAAATAGTGTAAAGTAAAGGTAGGAAAAGTGAATTTTTCCCATTTTTAAATACACGACGAGGCCCATTATTGTGAGTATTCTGTTGAATTTCTATCGAAAATTTTGTGTAAAAACGAAATTCTCCTATAAAATAAAGTCTCATTTGGACTTCATTAAAATTTTAATACATTTTTATTTTTCCTTTTGAATCATACATTTTCAAATAAAATAATATTACATGTAAATTTAATTTTTTCCTTCTTTTTTAATCAAAATATTTTATTTTCATCGTTAAAATGAAGGAAAACATTTTTTCGCATTATTTATTTATTTATTCTTTAAAATTATGATGAGAAAATAAGTTGTTTGCTACGGTTCAACCATCCTGATTTCCTCTGCACACAAAGTACGACGTCGCTTTCATGCCCCACTTCTCTCTCTTTCTAACTTCCAACCCACTTCCCGGGGTTGCTTCTTCTGCACAGTGTAGACCCCTACCTTATTTTAAACTCCAAATCTAACAAATTATTCCATTTCTAATTGAATTTATAAAATTCTATTAATAATTGCAATTTATATAATGCAATTCTAGATTTCTCTTTGTGAAATGTGTTTCAGTTGTAGATTAAAAGGCTTGGGGTTCTGAAAGTGTAGCTGAAACTTTGTTCCTTGGAGAATGGAGGTGGAGCAATTGAGGCCGGATAATCCGGCTATGACGTTTGATGAAATGTCAATGGAGAGAAGCAAGAATTTCGTGAAAGCTTTGCAGGTAAATTCGCTTTATGCTCTTTTTTTTTTTTAATTGTTAATTTCTAGAATCAGATCTTGGAGAGT
Source organism: Fraxinus excelsior (assembly GCA_019097785.1). Classification (NCBI taxonomy): domain Eukaryota; kingdom Viridiplantae; phylum Streptophyta; class Magnoliopsida; order Lamiales; family Oleaceae; genus Fraxinus; species Fraxinus excelsior. Next base: position 21,367,435 of record CM032642.1, read on the forward strand.
TTGTATGTGCGGACGCTTGCTTGTTTTGATGCGCGGTTTACCATATTTTTGGAAAATTCTTATTCGATTTCTGCTCATTAAGACTTGATCCAGTGTGATTTCAACTCGTATTTCATGATATTTTGATAATCTAATTTTTCTAATGAGTACCTGTTAGCTTATGCGAATTGGCTTATTCACAGCGCACAATCATCTAGCCCGATAGCATACTCGCAATTGAAGTTGTGTATTGCTCTTGATTTTTTCCCGAAGCTAGATTATTAGTTATAGTTCATTTTTGGAAGTAGGTTACTTGTTTCTTCTTGTATAAAGCCGAAAAGAAAGCAACCTACAAAACTGTTTGAAACTCTGGTTTTGTAAACTAAAAAGATAAGAGCAGTTGTGCATTGGGAATTCGAGTTTCAGTGTCAGGAACTATCAACTAGAAAACGTGAAAGAGGAGAAATATAAAGAGTAACTGAATGATATTTATGGAGAAGAATCCATATTTTTGCCCCATTTTCTTTTTATTTTTAGTTGGGTTAAAGAGGGAAATTGGAGGATGGCAATCGTTTTTCTTTCTGTCTGGCGGTCATCTTTATCCTTTCATAGAATTAAGATTAGACATTTTTATTTATCATATAGAACTTTATTCAAGTCTAGCAAGCATGTTACCACTTTTATCGACCATTTGCAAAGGTCTCAGTGGTAACTAACTCATTATGATAATTGAGGGAATTTTTCTGCCTCTAGCAGAGAGTTGAGGCGGAGCTTTCATTTCTTACTCTTATGAAATTTATATTTATATTACCAGAAACTGAAATGAGTTCTCAATTCTAAGAATTATTGCTCTTCAGACAAGACAAGCTTTGCATACTTCCCCACAAATTGTCATGAAGGATTAGTTGGACATAGCTATTCTACATCTGAGCAAACATCTGTCTACATCCTCATTCACGTAGAAAGCAATATATAAGTCAAGGGAATGTCCATACAATGTATATCTGTCTATTGCATCAGAACAGACAACTCTTGGGTGATTTTACATAAATAATTGCTTTCTGTTAGATTACTGTGCGTGTTCTACTCATTGAAACTTTTATTTGTTGACTTTCTCAATTTTTTTTTATGTCAAGTGTGGTTGTAGGTTGGTTGACATGCTTGCAGTTTGTTTCTGGCACAACTGTTTCGCTGATTTTAGTGAAAATGTAGATTCATTTTAATCATCAGATAATTCTGTTTCAGGAACTGAAGAACCTCAGGCCTCAACTTTATTCTGCTGCAGAGTACTGTGAAAAGTCATACCTTCAGAATGAGCAAAAGCAAATGTAAGCAGTACCACAAATTAATGAAGTATTTTTTGCTTAATTTTGATCTAAAGATCTTTTGCATAATCTATTTTACTTTGCATTTATATATGTAAAAGGTACTGTATGTGGATGGAACTTTTTGCAAGACAAACAACATGGCTAAGAGATCTGCAGCAAAAGTGGCTAAGGGTCCTGCATTAAAGTCTCATATTTACTTTTAATTTTAGCAATCGGAAATATTTAATTGTCAGTTGATAGAAAGGATATTTGAATGATACAAACACACACACAGAGACAGTATGTATAAATATCCATTTGGTTGGAGTGGAATAGATATTTTTAAGGAGGTTTTTATGGGTATAATGTTATGATATAGAGAGTGCTGTTGATGACTTGAAGGGCAACATTGATGTTTTCCCCCCTGAAAGTGTTGTCACTTGTCACTGGTGTTTCCCTGGCAGCAAGCAGGTGGCAGGTGCCCTGGAAAGAACTTCAACAAATAATAAACGTACAGTTGGCTACATTAATCATTTTTTTTTCTCCGCTCGGTTTGATGCGTCACTATATCTACCAAGATCTAATGAGATTAAAACTTTTGCTATCACAGAACATATTAGTCTAGGTCTACCTCTCCATCTTCTAATATCTTGTACTAGGTTCACATCACTGTATGGAAACATGAATTTTTTATATCTATGCAAGATATGGACGAAACCACCTCCATTGTGTTTCTTTTAATTTATGGTTGAGTGGCACCACCTTAACTTGTTAAGATAAGTTTCTTTATCTTGTCCTTGGAAAATAGACCTGAAAAATCAACAGGATACGATCCATAATTGTGTCTGGCTTCCAATCTTTTTGCATTCAATTTGTTCAATCATACTCATTCTTGACATTCTTATGGAATCACTTGCTACCAGTTTACATTTTCAAAGAATTACATTGTAAATCGTCCCAACCTTCGCTTATTTCGTTCTATTTCCTTCTGGTGATAACTATGCTTGGAATATTAAATCTCTATGTTAATTATTTGATGTATGAACAAGAGCATGTTGTATGAATCTGCCAGTGTTATATTCATTTCCATTTTTCTCTTGCCTTCTGTCTTTTGGAGGAGCTGGAGTTCATGAATACGATGTTATGTATTGTGATGTTATACTTTTATGTTAATTTTCACGACGTTTTCAGAGTCGTCCACCAAATCGTTTGGTTTCTTAGCCTCTTCTTTTCGATAACCGTGGAAGTTTAGTTTTACTTAATGCATTAACTTACCTACTAGGGTACTGGATAACCTGAAGAATTATGCTGTAAGAGCTCTGGTCAATGCCGTTGACCACCTTGGCACCGTTGCCTACAAACTGACTGACCTTTTGGATCAGCAGACCTTGGATATTTCAAACATGGATTTAAAGATTACGTGTATAAACCAGGTAACTTTCACTCTTCAGTTAGTGAAGATGTTTCAGAGAATCAACTCATTATGGAGGCTGAAATTTAATTTTTGATGTCAGCAACTCTTAACATGCCAAACTTATGCTGAAAAAGAAGGTCTTAGGCAGCAGCAGTTGTTAGCGATCATCCCAAGGCATCACAAGCATTATATCTTGCCAAGTAAGACTAGTCATTAGTGGATTAGTTTAAAAAGTTGTTGCCTGAGATCGATAATCTTTCATTCCCTTGTTTTTTTTCCCCCTGGTTGACTACCAAGCTAGATTCTGTCAACAAGAAGGTACACTTTAGCCCACAATTACAGACAGATGCTAGTCAACATATTAAACCAAGGCCTCATCGCTATCCTTCAGGTAATGTATCTTTTCAGCTCTGTATTGTTGTTAATTGTAGCTCTTGTTTGACATCCATTTTTTTCTAATTCTCTTTCTCATTTTTTCTCTTTCTTCATTTCAACCACACATTCTATCAATAAAATAATATTACACATAAACCCAAAAATTCTCCTTACTTTTTAACCACACATTCTTCCATCAATCACTATTCCAAATCAAATTCTTCTCCAAAATGGGTGTCAAAGACACTGTAATGGTGTATGAGTTGCTTGTTTGCTGAGATATAATGTGTGGATCTTGGTTACTTGGTAACACACTTCCATTCAGGTGCTTCCGCAGCAAAAACTCTTTCATGGCATTTAGCATCAGAAACCAAGTCTACCTTGAAACCATCTCCCCATGGGATGTTGAGGTTGGTCCTTGAACTCCATCTCCTAGATGTTAATACACAAAACTACGCCTATTTCTGCATTAAGGAGGGTTTCCATTAAATCTTTTAAGAGCATGAAGAGTTTTTACTTATCTTTTGCAGCAGTGGAGACCCAAAAACTTCTGGAAAAACATATGGGGCATTTAACTTGGGTAAGCAACAAAGTACACTTGATCTTATCTTCTTGATGATGCATGCTCCATAAATAGAGGTGTTTACTTCTATTCCCTTCACTTTGTCAAGCAGATGCTGACGAGATTACCGAGATGAAGTCCACTCCAGCTTCTGATGCAGCTACATCTATACCAACACTAGTCACACGGCGGGTAATGTCAAAATTTTCCAGCTGTTACGCACATCATATTTTTCCAGTTGCATTGAGTGAGGATAGACTGTTGAATTGTTGGCATTTTCTATTTTCAATTTTATTCAGGGAGAAGGGATGATCTTTAGTTTGTTGGGCTTTTCATTTCTAATGGTATATTTTGTAGGCCGTCCTGTATCGTTGGAGCGTGAGAGTAAGAAGTCGTTTCTTTTGCAGGAATTTCTGGATGGCTCGAAACCTATGACTCCATTTAGGTCATTTGACAATCCAACACAAAGAGAGATTGTTCGTGCTCCTGTTCGTAGTAAAAGTGTTCTGTCGAACTTCTTTGTCAAGCAGAAGGCGTCAAAGCTGAAGAGCAATGCATGAATCCTTGCATCAACCGTCGAATAAATTCCAATATGGCAAATTTTTCGAAGTGGAAAGGCAGTCATCTATAATCATCAGGCTTCTACATTTGGAAGGCATCATCAATATTCATCTCTTACTTGTCGACTAGACTTATTCCTTGATTCCTTCTGTTATCTGGATTAATAACTAGCTGGGAGTGCATATTAGTCAGCTAGGAAGTGTTATATGCTTTTCAAGCAAATTGCAGGAATTATGATTGTATAATTGCCTTGTGCAAAACCATTGTGACTTGTTTGGTATGCAGTAGTACTGCACAGATTTGAACATTACGATGGACAAGATTTTTTAGTTTATTTGTTTTTTGTTTAATTCTGTGTATTCTACCATACAAGTCATTGGTGTTCAAAATTTTAAACCTACACATGTTTTTTCCATATTCTTTGAACACATACTCTTATTTGCACAACACGAAGCTTGTAGTTCTTGGAAATGTCTGGCATCATGAATATTATCTTATACTCCATGCTAAACGTGTACTCAAATGTATATTATCTGTATGCTATAGATTGTTAAAATACTTGTAACTTTAGGTCTTTTATTAGTTAACCTAAGTTAATTCGACCATCACAATATGATGTTTCATTGGGTATTCGTAATACTCTTTTTGAAATTGCTAAATGATTTTATATAATTTTTTAAGCGATCAAGTTTGTTGATAATCGGATTGAACTAGTTCCGGTATTAATTCATCCTTTGATGATGAATTAAATTTTACTACCTTTTTTCTTTTCTTTTTCTTTTCCCTTTTTTTAAAAACCAAAATTCATGTTTTTAAATCATAATTAGTAATTCAAATTAAGTCGTGTAGAGGAAATCGGACAAAATATAGGCTTATATCCTGTATGTTTAGTATTTTAAGGAGAATTTTGACCGTTGCTTAGGGGTATCAGCCGTAATTTTTGACCACTTTATCTCGAGATGAAACCCATTGTTTTGAAAAAAAAGTTATAAAAATTCATTTTGATGTTAAAATAATGTGAAACAGACGGGCTTATTTGCCCCTAAAAGTTAACTGAAATTATATAATCCAATTTATATACGAAATGATGAAAATACTCTCATGATACCCTCCCAAATTGCTTCCTATAGGCCAGAACCCCTTTCCTTGAGGGTACGTTTTGAAAGCCACGTTGTCTTCCTTCTTAAATTCAAATTTCATCGACTCATTTTTTAGATTGGAATTCAGAAATCCTAAATTTGTGAAGAAGTAGAAGAGTCGACAATAATTGGGGCAGCGCCGCACAAAAAAATAAGGAACCAAAATGAGTTGCGTTTGCCGGGAGTCGAACCCGGGTCTATTGCTTGGAAGGCAATTATCCTAACCGTTGGACTACAAACGCTTGTTGATACCTTTTTAATTTTATATATATTTGTAACTATCAATGTCCTATGAAACTCGACAAAGGAACTGCCTGGTATCTCTCTCTCTTCCTCTATTTTGAGCTAGACACGTCGTAACTTTGTGGTTTGACTGTGTCGAAATATTAGAAGAAGAATAATAATAAGAAATTGGTTGAACAATTCCCGTGTTTCAACTTATATTATAATCGTCAATATACAAATAAAAATGTTGATGGTAAAAATCGAATCAACAAATTATCCCACCTAATTATGATCTCCTCCTCCTCCTCCTAAGTTCGCTAGTTTCAACGCTTAAACTTGAAGTAAGAAGGAAAATAGTTATTTGAGAGAAAAATATTGGAATTGCACGTTATCACATTTTGTTAACGTTTATGTCATGTTATATGCCTCGAAATCACGCGTTAAACATTTCTTCTTTGCCGACTTGGAAGGGGATATGTTCGTCTTACTTGACGCGAGCCTTTTGAAACTCCTTCACATACCAGTACCGGGCGAGTTCGCAAAAGATATTTCAACATAAACAAAAACGTGTTAGTAGGTACAACAAGGTCGTGAAATTTGACTGCATAACTATGAGTATATTGCATACTTACACGTAGATAACGATAAAATTCAACGCATTCCATAAGATTGGAGAAAGCGACCTTAAAGAAAACAAGTGCACGAATCTGTAAAGGCAAGCTTCGTAGCTCGGTGTCACAGTAATATAGAAATCAATTTAAGTTAAGAGCATTGCTCAAATTTACACCTTAAACAAGACAAACAAACATATAAAGTCTTTTCCCAAATAGCGTTCCATATGAACAATTCAAAGCATAATCTTTGTCTTCCAATAGGGCAACAATTCAAAGCTATTTACTGCACTTATCCATCACAAGATGAGACATCATTTTCTACATAATACAAGCCGCCCTCGAGGAAAATCACACTAGCCCATTGCATATTTCTGAGTCCAGCTCCTTGCAGTTTGCTCGTACTTGCCCTTGTCAGTCTTGTACATGTGGGCAATCTCCGGCACCAAGGGATCGTCAGGGTTTGGATCCGTTAAAAGTGAACAAATCGAGAGCAACACCTGCAAATGTATACAAGAATCGTCTTCTTAGATACTAATAGATTCAGGTTTCTTTATTAAGGATAGATTATTCTATTCCCTCGTGATCCTCGTGGGGGTTTACACTTTGTATCATACTGTTAGAATGATATATTGCACCTTGTTTAACACTTTCGACCTTAAAAAACGATAAGCAATAAATAATAATGTGCACAATTTAAGAAGAGAAATATCTGATTTCGCAAGGGATTAAAAAGGTATTAAAGATATCTTCGGATGACACCATTCATATCACGTCCAATTACTTCAATCAGTTACTGGGGACTGTAGGAAATCATGCATCAGCCACTAACACTTGGAATGCAACTTCCAGCATGTTTGAATAAGCTTAAAAGTTATTAACTTGCTTTTAAGCAACTTTTTGTTTCCCAACTTGTCAGGATAGTTTTCTTAACTTAGAAGTAAAAGAAGTTGCTCATTTTGACACTAATATTGAAGTTACATTAAGCAAAGCAACTTATATTACAAAATAGACGAGCATGCAATATTAGTTATTCTACAACGATTTGCTTATAAGTTTTTTAAAGGTTAGCCAAACATGCACTTGAAATAGTGCAAAAAGGAAAAACAAGGGGAACAGCGGTCAAAAAGAACTCATCCTGAATTGGCAGAAACCACCGAACGAACAATACAACAAAAAATTCAACATCGAGAGGTTTATGGCTTTATGTATCCCAAAAATATTGAGCACACAGCATCCCAAATTTTCGTAGAACCTCACATGGACAAAGAAGATGGAAACTTGAGTGCGACTTGTCAAGTCTCAAATAATTGTCTTACTATCATAAAGAACCAGCAGGTTATAAAAGGGGAAAAAAAGAAGAAGAAGAAGATAACCTTGGAAATTGTCAGGGCAGGGCTCCATTGCTCCTTTAGGATGTCAAGACATATACTACCATTGCTGTTTATATTCGGGTGAAAAACTTTTGTCCTGAATGCGACCTGCAGAGATCCAACCAAAAATAATATTAAGAAATATGTTTGTCTCATGTCCCAATCGAGGAAAAGATAATGAGTGAATTATTAAGCGCCCGTTTGAGCCCCATGTTATAAAAACTCATTTTTTCTCAAACTCATTTCAACTACATATTCTCCCAATAAAACAATATTAAGCGTAAACCCAAAACTTTTTCCTAGTTTTTAACCACACACTCTCTAAAAAAAAACGATTATAAAACATATTTTCTTAAATAATGGGGCCCAAACACACCCTACTAATCGCAATGACAAATTGAACGGGAATATGTACACTTTACAGTTTACATTTATCTAGCAAATGGTTGTATAAAAATAAAATAAAAGCATTACTAATAGAGCAGAAAGTCAGAACCAAACAATTTATGCACAAGAACTTATATAGATCATCTCTCCACATAATTGACTTTGACACACTGGAATATCTATTTCAAAGCAAATCGGTTAGTTAGTACAATACTCCCAACAAACTTTCACCAAAATGGGAAGTGTGATAATAATGCCATCTACTAAAACAGTAGTGAAATTAAGAAGGCGCATAGGAGATATTCTTTTTTCCCAACATAACAATTGCAAAACAAATCCATATACCTTAGGAGGTTTGAACGGATAATCAGGAGGAAAATGAATAGTGACCAGAAATACTCCCCCTGCGTACGGACTATCTTGAGGACCCATTATCGTTGCTTGCCAGTGAAACATGTCCTCACCAACGGGTCCTGTCAACTCCGAAAGGAATGCAAGCTAAAGATATCAATAGTTGGTAGTCAAAGCAAACAAGATAGAAGTGGGAGGAATATACCAAAACCAACATATACTCGGGCAGCTCATTTCATTTATCACCAATGTCAAGAAGTTTTAAGCAAAAGCTCTTCACAGGTCAACATCATCAAGCAAGATTTGTCAGCGTAAGAGAAAAACTAAATATATATTCTTTTGAAACTTTTCGTTAGAAAATTATATCAATGACAAGGCATAGACCCTCCAACTTAGGCAACAAGCTCTCAAGATTCTGAAGTTTCCTATATAAGACTCACTAGATGCACCTTAAGATTAAATGATAATTGATAATGTAATTAATTATCAAAATAATCAGACGAGAAAGCTTGGCACAGCTATTAAAGTTAGATTTTTAATAAGCTGTAGCAAGTGCATTAGTGACGATTTGGTTACTTTGAATATTTGCTTGAGCTGGCTGATAAATGATTAACATGTCCACTTACTTCCAGGCAAGGATCTGAATTATAGGAAATTCTATGCCAACAACCCATAATCCAAAAGAGGGCTTCTGAATCTCTAGCCTAAATAATCAGAAAAAATTGCAAACTGATTTTGAAAAAATTCATCCCAACTGCATTGGGGGAGCAGATTATGTAATCCATAGTAAGAAAAGCACGAATAATTTAAGCCAAACCAGATCTGTAGCTCGAGCACTAATATGCACAAACCATATTAAAAAAACCATGTTCACCTTCCATGTACCTTTTTTACTATCAAAACTACATTTTTTGCGTGATACACAAAGTCAAAATGAACAAACAATTGCAGACCCAGTTTCTGTAATGTTCCGTTCTCCCAAATTTATTTACACAACCTAATACAACAGATCAAACCTTGGAACAACAAAACCATATATGAAACCAAAATTACACACAAATAATGGTGAAAAATAACAAACAAATAAATGGGCCCAACTAATTACCAGCGCTGCAAGAGGTGGGTGGATCTTTCTGTAGATCCTTGAGCTCCTTCAAGATCCGTTTCGAAGCCATCAAAACAAATCAACACAGAGACTTCGATCTGTCCAATATTCTTATTTCAGAAAAAAAAAAATATATATGTGTGCGGAAAGATAGATGTATATGGCGTGGACTGACCTGTTCGGATGTTAATTGGATGACTGCGCTTTTCTTCTTCCTGTGGATCAGATAAAAGTTGCTTATTTTGACAAATACTTAAAAACATTATAAGCGGACCTCCGTTAATTATAACTCTTTTTTTTTTTTTCTTGTTATGTTATTCAATAATATAATATGAAATATAATTCGAAAAAAAAATTCTTATTTTCTAACCTCATATTTTTTTTTAAAAATAATTATTTTAACCATTAAAATTTCAAATAATGGGGCCGAAAATTAACGTTTGGACAATCTACGGAAATATTTAATTTGGTTACTTCTAATCTAATTTAAGAAAAAAACTATTGTTACTATATAAATAATCGTAAAACAAATGCACTACGTGGCAAAATAACAAAGCTCACTTGTAGCATAGGGACGTGACGACCCGGTTCTACGCACGTTGAGGTAAACTCAGTATGATAGCTACTCATTGGATCCCCTTTGCAGAGGTCCCCATATGAGCTCCCCTTGGCGAGGCGGCTGGCCAACCAACAACGGACCTCATGAAGTGATTGATAAGACAACACACTGTCGCGCCGTCTCTGCATATCTACGCAGTCAAATCCTTAGCACATAAGTAAAGATATGTGGATCTCAACATTAATAGCTTGATTGATTGATATTGATAGGAGCCGTTGGATCTACTACCATCGGACGTACCTCAGTCACTCAAGATTTCATATAAAAACCCACACCCCGCACGTTAAGGGGTAACACTAATTTACATACTGAAGAAATATTAGATTCTCTCCATGACATATGACATTCGACCCCTTTTATGTACAAAGAAAACGCATACCCTCTTAACTTATAAAAGACTTTGAACCATTCTTCTCCATAAGAACCGATCATGAAACGTGTGATTTGAACTCGATATATATATAGAAATTGGGCTCAAGTGAACATTAATTTTATTCATCTGTTTGCCACGCCACAAAACCATTTTTTGGGATCAACAACTGTCTTCAAAATCAAGTTGTTGGTTTGTAACATTTAAAATGAATAAATCAGTCACAATATTTCATAATTGCTAATCATAATTAGCGGCCGTTAAATGATAAAATTCCACGTCAAATAAAGATGAAAATATAATCAATTTATAAGAATTTGGACTACTCCTCTTAATAAGGTTAAACCTCAAATCTTACGGGATATGTTAAAGGATAAAATTCCACATTAAATAAAAATGAAAACATGGATCAACTTATAAGGATTTTGGCACGCACCAAATAAAGATGAAAATATAAATATATTTGTCCAAGTTCTCCAAGCAGATAGAGCCATGGAGGTAACCTAGGATCTGTTATTGATCCTTCAGCATTAACTCTTTTGTATACTTCTCTTGTTTTATGCACTTCCCTGTATTGTCTACAAGATCAGCATGCATAAATGCTCCAACCTTGGCCCTGGCTGATGCCGGGATACCTATGCGGGATCTTGTTACCTCCTGCAGTGCTGGATACCTTAATAGCACTCCTCTTCTCGGTAAATATACAGCCTTCTTTATTTTACTTAGAGCACTCTTGGCTAAGCATAAAAGTTACTTTTAAGTAACAAGTTTTGCCCAAACATGTTTGAGCTTTTTCAGAAGTTCCTTTTTCTGGAAGTTTCAGTTCAAAACTTGCTTCTTCTTCCCTTCTTTTAAGCTAGCCAAATATGCTCGTCATAGACGTAATTTGCATTCACTCTCATGCCTTGTGATCCAGTTATTACACACGCTAGCAGTTAACACTTTCTAAATTAAACAGATTTAAACTATGTCGAAGATAGTGCTGGAGGTCCCGATGTCACTGTGGGAATTCTGCCCAAGTTGGACAAAGTGACTACTCAGGTTCTGACTTAACATTCTTTAGTTTTCCATCATCTTACATTTAAAATTCACTGTATACTATCATATGAGTTATTGGCTGACTCAATAAAATCTATTATTATTGAATTCTATTGTTCTTATATTCTTTTGTTGTCTACCTTCTTGATTCAGATGGTATATTTTTCTCTGTTTCATGTTACCTCTATTTTCTCCAAACATAGTGCCCTTTTGGCTGTTTTAAGAAGCCAAAAAGAGCTTTTGTACCTTTTTGGTTAATTTTATAAAAGTGTTTCTTCTAGTTATAAGAGCTTTTAGAGGAAGTTATTCTAACGTGCATTCCTCTAAAAGCTATTCGGAAAAAAAAAACACTCTTTTAGAAATTCATTTTCAAACACTAATTAAAGTAGCTTACTCAGTAAGCTCTTCTACAAGAAGTATAAACACAGGTTAATAGGGGTGTGTTTGGGGAGGGGGGCAGTGACATTGTCCTCTTGTAGATACCGAAATTCTCCAATCGTGCATTAGTGTATTTTTTGGTTCAAACGTTAACCTTTTCCTCCTTGTAGATGGATGCTAAATTACCAATTGATATTTTTGAGAATGTCATGCAACTAGCAATAGAAGGTTGCAAAGCAGTGGCAAATTACATTGGAGAAGTAAGAGCTTTCAACTTGATCTGCTTTCTTCACTGGTTCTATCTGTGTTTTTCTAGCTGCAATACTCCATTTTGTCCTTCTTCACAAATGTCTCTAAAATTTGTTGTTTTGTTTACAGATATTACTCGAAAATACTAAGAAATTATAGTTTCTCAGGGGTGTATAGCTGAGTATGACATCTTTGAGTTGTTTGCTGGATTCCTGACTAGAAACATGCCTAATTTTGTATTAATTTTTTCTTTCTTACTAGTGTCTTCAGTGTCTCTGTCTATTTTACAAAACATGTCATATCTAATCCCTTCGGGGTGGTCGAGTTAGTGGAGCAGGTGAACGCGGAGATCGAATGTCACGAGTTCAAATTCCCTGCCAACACTTCCTCGGTCGAACCCGTCGCACCGGGCTTGCCTAATATGGTTTATCTCTCGTGTGGTTTGCGGACTACTGTACATGGAGCGAAATTTACCCAGTGTACACTCACAGTGGTCGGGGCTCCGCTAAGGGTAGCGGTTGCAAGTTCTTACGTTATAAAATAAAAAATGTCACATCTTATGAGTAAGGATAAGATTGAGTATTTTAGTCATAATCAAGATTCTAAGCGTTCAAATATATTTTTAAGTAGTAAGAAGGTCGGCCATGAATCTCAAGTGTGGACATTTTATGGCTTGTGCAGCAACGTCACACTTGCAACTATTCTTGGTTGTGAATTTGAGGGTCAGCATATATGGGAGCAATTTGGCAAATATTGAGCCTGCTTATAATCTAATTTCCCCCATATTATTTTCCTATTATTTTTATTTTTAGTGTAGTGTAGGGCAATGAAACCAGATGGAATGACCTCAAATAATTCAAGTGATTGATGTTTGGTGCGGTTTGACATTCATTACTTTATTTTATGATTTGTTACGTGATCATTTTCAATCGTACTTTTACATAATAAAATATTCTCTGTGTAAAAAAAAAAAAATCATATTTTTGAATGATACATTCTCCTAAAAATCATTATTTAAAACCATTTTTTATATAATAATAATAATAATAATAATAATAATAATAATAATAATTGTCAAACATACTCTCGAGAATAAGAATTAGTTTGTTTAGTTCTTGTGCTGAACAAAATGGTGCTGGAGAACAATCTAACACGGCACAATGTGAAAATCTTCATGTTAAATTATGGAGGGAGAGGGATCTTAAAATTGGTCGAGTCGGATTACACTGTTTGTCCACCGTTGGGCTCGCATATAGGGCGAGAGTCAAGTGTGAGCTAACTCGTTTTCAATAAATTGACTCGATTCACCTCACTAACTCGTTCCTTGTTGGGATGAGTTGACGGGCAGCATGTCACTCCTCGTTCTTTTTTTAAATTGAAAATTGCATTTCACTCCTAGATGAGCCGGCTAGCTCTAGCTTGCACAAGGTTTATGTTGTTTGGCTCGCGCCACTTAACACCACTAAATTTTAAGTCACTTAATGTCAACTATCATTTAAGAACCAAATAAATGCTGGTGACCAGTGAGAAGTTACTTCACTATAAGTTGAGTAGCTAGTGACATTTTTTTGCCAATATGTTATCTTGTAGAAGCTGTCAGCCTCGAAATGTTAGATTTTCTGAAAGAGACTAGACCATGACTAAGTGCTGGATGATAACATTCCCAAGAACACAAGGGACCAAAAGAAAAACAAGGAAAAACTCAACCAATCCAACCTTATAATTACCGAAGAAAAGAACATTTTTTGGGCCAAATTTCTTCTGTTCAAACTGAAAATAGCAGCCATTTACTTAAAAACCATAGGCTGCACTATTGCATTGAAGGATTGAACGATTTTCTGATTATAATTGTTTTTTACTGAAGCTGAGGATCAAAGTAGTCACTGCAAAAACTTGAGGGTACAGCTGCAAGCTCCAAACGCCCTGTCCATTCTTCTCCCGGCTTCAAGGTGATCGTTTTCTCGACTGCTGCTCCATCAACACAAAGCATCTGTTTGTACTCTTCATCGCCAAAATCTGCCATTGCTCTCGATTTTTTCTCCCATGGATTCCACACAACTGCATGCACAAAATATCGCTTGTATATATTGGTATCGCAGGTGAATGACGATCAAAGTTTTAGAATACATCCATGGCAATTCTCTTATGTTCAATGAAAAACCTGGTTTTTGCACAATTTAGAGAAGCTTTATAATGCCAGGAAGTTGTATATAAGTTCTCTTCACCTTAAAACGACTAAAATAAATGGGCATGTATTTCATTGTGGTGTGCGTGATTGCGTGTGTTGGATGGGTGGGGGGGGGGGGGGGGTGGAATTGAAGCATCTTACCAACATCCGGTAGACCTTCTTTTCTTATTACATATGTTCGCTTCCTTTCATGATCGAGAACGGCAACACAATTTGGAGAACTAAGATAAACGCGATCAACCTGCAAGAAAAAGAAAAAACTTCTTCAGCTAGAGCATTCTCATTCCATCAAATAATCTGTTAAAATCATCTGCCCGCCTTCAGTATTTGTTTCATATCGCATGTCAGAAAAACTACTAGAATGATAAAGGACGTCGAATAGGATTTACCTCGGATTCAAATGTTAGGGCATCTCCTTGCTCTGTAAAGCGTTCTCTTTGGCAAAGGTTGTCTAGATAGTCCAGCGTCTCCAACCCTTCTAGTCTCACTTCACTATCCGATGACAGTTCAAAACAGACATGAAGAAACAGAAATAATTGGAAAAATCTAATTAAGTTCAAATTTCATCCATTATGTGCATTTACCTTATGTCGGAAAGGGACAAATATGTATGGTACCCAAATGAGAAGCTAAAAGGTTTCCCATTGATGTTCCTAATGCGAGATATCAATGCCAAGTTTCCATCCAATGCCAGAGACACTCGAAGACGAAGTTCAAAACTGAGGAGAGAAGAAGATTTTTCATCAGGAAAATAGAACAGCTAAAAATATATCCAATAACAAGTTTCGACAAGTCAAATGCACACAATCAGTAGCATGCGTGGGGCGGCTCGCACATCTCAAAAGTTACAAATCTCCAAAGCATACAAGTTCTTACCCATGAGGCCAACACTTTGGTTCTTCTTTGCCTGGTTTGAGTAACAAGTCAATGAAGGATTTACCGCGGATATCATTATTTAGCAAAGGCGGAGCATCATCCTCGATCGTCCAAATTTTGTTCCTAGCAAAACCTTGTTGTTCTAGTGAACCACAATTTCCAAACTGAAGCATCATTTTGATACATGAGTCCAGGATCTTCATCGAAATATTATGTCGAATATATACAATAAGCTGCAGTTTACCTGGGGGAAGCAAATTGAGATTCCTCCACGCATTGCTTTTGGGGACTTGAAGATGGCCTATAAAAATTTAAAGCCTTATAGACAGCGTATCCTTCAAAATTAACCAAAAACAAGGAAAATGCAACAAAAAATTAATCAGCATGCATTAAACCTCTAAGAACAGACCTCTCTCAATTTATTGTAAATAATGATATGTCGATACGAATATTAATAAAAAACTGATTTCTTCTCTAGCACAATCCTAACGGAAATCTTCCATAGGTTCGAAGTCGTCAATAGTCCATTATCTTTTATGGAACACGCTCAATATTTTGTAACTACGTAATTATCTTGGTCATAGTTGATTTTTAGAAATTCATTAAATTTACCAGAATTTCAAGTAAGATCTAGAGCTACTCAAAATATTAAACATGGGACATTTAGTGGATACACCAATTTCTGTACTTCAGAAATTAACAAGTGTTGAATATTTTGAAAAAACATAGAGACGGCTCTACTCTATGCTCTACACAAGTCCTGCTTATGGGAAGTAGGTAGATGACACTTATCTGCAATGCCAAGATACATCATTAAACATAGTATATAACCATAAGCCCAGTATGATATCGACATATCGTGTTAGAATGTCGATGTTAACTATTAGAAACTCGTGGAGTAGATTTAATATTTGCTTGATGCCATTAAATTCCTAATGATAGTCCAGCTTTTCAAACATCATATCCAACTGAGATATTATCTGTCAACTTTTTATCGTTGATTATTAAAACACACCAAATAGCACATACGGATTCTTTCCCAAAACTTCCATATTTTCTATGGTGAATATGTAAAGATTAAAATAATTATATATTTGAGCCATTTGAACCTTGTAAGGATGTTGAACTTCAGTTTTTAACCAAGAAATTTAACTATTTAACTTAGACCAACTAAAATTTTAATGACCTAAGAATCAAAACCCCACCTTACTGCTGGAGAATAGAAGTTCTTCACCTAGATAATTCCGCCAAGAGATCACCTGTCCTCCGTGCAAACTAACCTGTATAATTATTTTAATTTCAATTCAACACAAACTTCAATGAAATAGCTGTTTGCCATATATGACAATATTCTCACAATCAATCAAAGAAGGGGAAAAGTAAAAAAATTCTTTATGTAAATATATGTATAAAAAAGGATTTTACCCGTGCTGATGCCCCCTGAGGATTCCGAAGCACCACCTGATCAATCCCATTCCAGTCCTTTGTTACCTCAATTGCTGCTCTATGGTCCCAAACTACTGCAGAATGCCCCATTCTTCAACGCACAATACCAAAATGTAAATTCGTTTTTCCTCTCAATCTCCAAAACAACTCCTAAATCCTAATAAAACTCTTCAAATTAGAATAGTCTCAACACTAATTAATTAAAGAAGACAGATGTTAGTATGATAGCTCATTCATCTGAACTACACCAACTCAATGGGATTCCCTTCTTTGTTTGTCTTATTCAAGGGGAAAAGGCCTGTTGCCTGTTGGGTTCTTAAGAATAGTCTTCTTTTTTTTCGTCTAATGACAAAGTCGATTTTTATTTTTCTGCTGTTTCAAAATACTTTTTCCGATGATGCTTTTGAAAAATCAACTTCATTGATTAACATTTCTTGCAAAAAAATTATCCCAATTTAAAAGCCACTGACTAGTTATCATTTCGTACATCACCCCTATCATCATACTCCCACAGATTCTGAAGAAAATCTTGGCTTAAAGTTTATCAAAATACTTCACCGTTCAGCAGCAATAACATGTCAAATTTTGCCTACAGATTTCTACAAAATGTGTCATTTGGCAATGGCATACACAGTCTTCCTACCCAGATTTAAGGTCAAAAAAGCGGCTATAACTCACCGAAAGTCTATTAAAGGCACCGCTTCCGCATTTGCATCAGAAGAATACAAATTTGATGATATAGAAAATAGACTTCCAAACATATATAAAGAGAAAATCAAATTCACCTCTTCAAATTTTCAACGAAATATTTCCACAAAAGCTTAAAATTCTTCAGAACAACAGACGGAAAAAGCCCAGTTTCCAAATCTGAATCTCAAAACCAGGAGAACTTGCGGTGGGTAAATAAATCCCAGTAAGTCAAGAAAATCCTTTATATTTTCTTGAATTTCAAAATAAACTGAAATTCATCACAACAATACCTAACGGTTAACTATTCCACAGAATTTGGAACTTTGAAATGAAGCATTCAAATTCAAGAAAGCCCATTAAGCAAACGCTGAAAAATGCATTAAATTAAGAAATGAGCTACAAAATGTCAACTTAATACAACGCATTAGCGTGAAATGAAAATAATAAAGGATTAATGTTAATGAAGATTTAAAATGAAGATTCAGGTTTCAGGGAGGAATGGAACCTGGGCTATGAAGCAAGAATGTGGGAAGGTGGGATGGCCAGAATTCAATATGAAATAATTATAAGTTAGAATGGGCATAAATAATTATTTTTAAATGTGGGTAGAGACGGAGATACGTGAAAGTACATGTCATTGTACAATGTCTTGAGTAGGAATTAAATGTACACGTGGGTGCACAACTATACGTGCTTGCAAAATAAATCATGTCAATGCATGATTGTTCTTTAATTTAAATCCATGTGATTGAATTTTGGATTTGGATATATGATTGAATTTTGGATTTGGATTTAATATTTTTTTAAGAAAAATGGAATCCACGAGAAAGATTTGAGATATGGATAGTACTAGGGGCCCGTTTGGTACGAATTCTCCAAATTTTACAGTAAATCAATTCTCATTTTCAACCACACATTCTTCAATAAAATAATATTTTCCATTACATCAATAATTTTTTCTTCTCTTTCAACCACACATTTCTCATCATATCACTATTCAAAATCAATTATTCCCCCAAAAAATCCATCCCAAACAAACTCTAGATGAATTGTTGACTCTAGCAATCATAATTAAAGAGCACACGGCAATAGTTGAAAGTCGCATTTTTCGACGCTTTTTGTCTATATGATTATCTTTTTTAAACGTTTACTGTTTAACTTGAGAATCGACAATATTAATGCAAAGTAGAAAATTATGATCGAGAATTCAGGATAGCCAACAAAGAAAAAAACTACGGTGGAGAAATTTGTAGTACAAGACAAGACATGATCGTGCACGATTAACTACAAAAATATATAAAGCCCCTGTTTGCCCGTCAATTTTTTGTAAAATGAGTTTTTGAATAGTAAATTTTTGTAAAATATATGGCTAAAAAGTTTTTACAAAAATTTGATTAAAAGTTAGTACGAGAAAAAAAAAAATATTTTGAAATAACGGTTACCAAACAAGGGCAAAATCAATTTTATTTTATTTAACGCATTTGGCCCCTATTTGATTTGGATTATAATCAAAGTAACATTTCGAAATCAAAGTCGACAATTAACTTTAATCTTATATTTTACTGAACTCATAACTGTTTTAAGCATACGTTTCATCAATTTTTATCAAAATTAATTTAGAATTTGATTTCAATCTATACTTAGGTATTTATGATATAAAGACGGACACGTAAGTAATATAATTTCTTCCACGTAGTGCAAATGTGTAATCATTGAAGGTTGTTGATTTCATGTATAGAGCTTGTCACCACGTGTATCCATTAATATTCGGAGCTCATACGTCTGCTTCGAAGATAAATTTTGTCGAATTAATCACTCATTTTTGTATTAATTTAGCTTAATCAAGAAAATTAATTACTAAATAATAGAGGTGGAAATCTGGGAATCACGTGTCACGGAGACACCAACAAGTTGGTGATTTAAGAGCGTCACGTGATTTGAGGAGTACCATGTGGTTACTGTTTTGACTTTAGGGAACCAAGTCAAGGGAGGTCGTCAAATGTACATATTTTAATGAATTAATATTTTAACCTTGCAAGTTGCATGATGGGTACTAGATTTGGGTTGGAAGGAATATTGAATAAAATGAATGGGATGAGACACTTCCTCGTGTGAATTGCATAGAGGGTGCTCCCGGGCATGGATCAGTGGTGCAAAGAATAGGAGTGAGACAATCTTAACTGAGCTGACGGTCGCAGTATGAGGGTTCGATTCCTGTCTCTAACAAAGCTTGGAATTGAACTCTTTGTGGACACCAGTATGACAGCTTTATACCTTGACCTGCTGAGGCACATCCCGTGATATACCTCCTCCACGATGCTTTAGGGGAGGTTGGGGTTCAACATTTTTTAGCATAGAAGGTCATTGAACTTTCGACGAAATTGCTTTTGGGTTTTTCATTTTTCATTTTGATTTGAGGAAATATACAATTTACACATTTGAGGCTCTAGGAGATTAATTGAAGATGGAAAAGAAAGTGCCGTTTTCATAGAATTTAAGGTTGAATTGACATTGTCGTATTTACTATGTATTTGTCTTTAACAAGTGGATTATTTTATTATCTCATAGAACAAAGAATGTAGGGCTCATTGCAATAATTTTTATCTGAAATTGAATAATTCTACTTGTTATTTTTAATCTAATTTTCGATAATTTTATTGAATAAACAAACATAGTAGATCACGTGCTTAGTGATGACAAAAAAACTCACCCCATCCCGCCCCGCCCCGCCCCGAAATGCCCCGAACCCGTCCTATGAAGATTAAAAAAATAATTAACTACAATTTTTTTAAAAAAAATAGTTAACTGAAATTTTTTGAAAAAAAATAAAAATAAACGGGGCAGGAAATGGGGCAAGCCCACAACCTGAATTCGCCCCGTCCCGCCTTGTCTAAGGCGGGGCGTGGGAGTGACAGGCCGTGAACCCGCCCCATTGTCATCTCTACACGTGCTTGTGTTTGCTACCTTAACTATATCATATTTGCTTGTTAATCTAGCTACCTTCAAAAAAGAACCTTTAAAATATGCAAATTAATGTAATATATTGACGAGTAAAAAAATTTAAATACATTTGTTATTTTATTAAACTAAAAAGCATAATCATCAAATTAAAAGCTTCGTAAAATACTAATTTATTTAACCTTTCATGGAAGCGAATTAATCGAGAATATCCTCATCCTCCAAGAAATACGTTCGGGCATAAAAAAAATGCTCGCAAAACCATACTTGGTATAAAATACTCTACAAAAGTAAGACTAAACGATTTTATATTAAAACTTTCAAAGATGCTCACGTGGGGAAATTGCCAGAAAATTTACCAGAATGTCAAGTTGCAGATTTTCATTGAACTTTGCACCAAAAATAGATTTAAAACGAACAATCAAAATTCGCCAATTTCCCTCACATTTTCTCCTTTGCAAACAACTTTATTCTAAAGTTTTAACTATTCTTTATTTCTTCAAACCCACTCCTCTCGACCAACATAATACTAGTTCTTCTAGAAAGTTTAGTACAAAATTGCGAATATACAGTTACTGTAATATGAAATAAGTCAATCATCCACTTTGGTATATAATTGAACAAAAAGGGTATTATTCTTCCTCTATTGATCAAGAATTCCAATTTTCGAAAAGTATCTTGAGTGTCAAATAAGAAGGGTTTTCGTCTTTATTAATAAACAATTTGAAGACATTGATTCTATGTGATACGGGAAAAATCAATAGACCCGAACTCTAGGCCCGATCTCGACTCACTTCAACTGGGCTGATTCTGAGGTCGGGTCCATTATGAGGTCAGACATATGAATACTAGTCCTCTTAAGTATAAACTCCTAGTTCATTACATATTTTACTCTTAACACAAATTGTGCACTTCCAACACTATACAAACACTTAAAATAACTAGAATTACAGGAAATTCAGTCATTCCAGGACTCTCCCTCCAACATCTATAAATACATAACTTAATCTCATTATTCAGGTATGTTTTTACATAATATCCCATTATACAATTTTTCACATAATTCCTCTCTCTGACTTAAGTATCGGAGGGGCGATAAGGACACACCTCGACGCCTTTATTTCAGGTACCGGAAGGCCTCATTCGTGCTCGTTCTCAGTCGTCAGGTTCGGGATCAACATGTACGATTTTTGGCATCGACACTATGAATTGATCATTCGAACCTTTCAATTTATATATAGATCTCGAACCTGCGAATGAAGATAAATTCGGTTAGATAGAACCACTGAGCCAAATGATCAACAATTACACAACACCTAGAGTTTGCATTTAAATTTTCATACAACCAAAGGTCCAGAATCACATAGTAGCAGAAAATAAGTAGACGTGCTTTTACTTGAAGAAGAATCTTTCCCATAATTTCAAAAGCTCTTTAAACAATTACATAAACCCCATATCCTTTCACAACATTCTCAAAACATAGTTCCCAAGTCTCTCTAGTATACATTACCTATTTGTAGTCATCCCATCACTCTTAGAACTTTAAAAACTTGTCTTCTATCTCGGGTTTTGCAACGGCTGAGGGGTAAAATAAAACCCAGTTGTTGCTGATACCTCGTC
This sequence comes from Fraxinus excelsior, assembly GCA_019097785.1. Taxonomy (NCBI): domain Eukaryota; kingdom Viridiplantae; phylum Streptophyta; class Magnoliopsida; order Lamiales; family Oleaceae; genus Fraxinus; species Fraxinus excelsior. Next base: position 21,389,256 of record CM032642.1, read on the forward strand.
TTCCTTCGGTTAAAGTGAAAATTATCTTACATTCTATGAATTAGCGGTAATTTTGGGATTCTAATTTATGCCAAAATTACAAGATCAGCTAGGGTCGAGTGGTTAGAATTACAGATTTGGAGATCAACGAGCAGCCACAGCATCAGTCCTGGGGCTTGTATCCAGAAGTTGGTGAAGCTTTGCTATGGGGTTTTTTTCCTCATAGGTGTCATTTTCCTCATCGTTTATGTCAACAAAACCCGAGCTGTTAACTCTTGCCAGTAGGTTTACTGTGCCAATCGGTTTCATCCTCAAGTCATCAATTTCGTATAGACTAGCCTCGTCTGATTGTCTGAGTTGTGCATTTTTCAGTTTCTCCTGTGAATGTGTACTCATTTTTTAAGCTTATAGATATTACTAATGATAGAATGAGAGTAAAAACAAACACGTCAACAGGGTCATACCATTAATGTAGCATTTTCAAGCTTCTGTTTCTTTGAACTCTCCTTCAATTTATTTATCTCTGACTTAAGAGTCAGATTCTCGGAAGTTAGTGCATTTACTCTCATAGCTAGTTCTTCGGTCTCAGCCTGGACGAGAAGAAGTCAAACGAAAAAAAATAATAAAGAAAAAGCTTAAAGACATGCTGACACAAAAATAAGTTTTTCAAGTAACAGATTTGGAGAAGCGATAGAATCATATGGTCCAAGAAACAGTCAAATGACATCACATATGCTTGAGTCATATCCATACCTGTTTCCTCAGTCGAGACCTTCTTGCAGATTCCCGGTTAGACTGTTTCCTCCTTTCCCGTTTCAGCTCTCGATAATTCTGTACAGTACAATTTAAAATGCACATCGGGAATACCATATTATCACGTCACAAAAAAATTCACGGAATTAGTTTGTGGAAGCCACATCAAGTCCACTCAAGCTTCTGATTTTCGTCATGGTTATTACCAGTGTCCTTAAAGCTAAAAAAAGTCGGGACCAATTTTTTTCAGTAAAAGCAATCTTTTCTCTTGTCAAAAATCTTATTAGTTAAAAAGTGAAAGCATGGATGAAAATGAAAGGGGAAATGGTTTTAATATGTACCTGCACACAGGCTTCATTCAGCATTGGTGGACAAGATTGTGGAACACTAGTTGATTTGGGCTTCACATTTGTGTTAGAAGTATTTTTCAGCTCCAATGCTGTAGTAACGGTCCTATCAATTGTTCAGATGTATTAACTGCAGGCACAATCGCGTCCATGGTTTTCTCAGAACATTGAACTTCTGTGCTGGGAATCATACTGCTTCGTGTCTGAATCTTTCCACCATCTGCTTTCAGAATATTAAAGCATCAGAAACTAAGATACTTCCTTACCTATTCAGCTTAAACTGGTTAGTTGTAAGTCGTGGAAAATGAAGTGTACAATATTCAGTAATAAAAAAAGTGGCTATCCATAATTCTTGCATCATAGCCAAATGATTTGTTTCGACAGAAGAACACTTAATCAAGGACTAAAAACGAAAGATATACCAGATGTAAAGAAGACTAAGAGCATGAAAGTTATTTATTTTAAAAGAAACACTTACCTTGATGTAAAAATATAACTGGCATATTTTTAACTTTGACAAATAAAAAATAATTTATTTTGAAACTTAATATTTACTTATGAGTAAGCTTAGCTAAACATGCACGTACTACTAAGGAAAACCTCAAGTGCCCATCAAAAAACTACTACGTAACACACACATGCAGAAAATCACGCACATACATTTGCACGTTGGACATTGGTCATATGTTCTGCTGACAATTGTTCACAATAGCCATGCAACCAAAATGAAAATAATTTCTATATTTGAATAAGTGCTGGATACAGACATCAATGCATGAGGAAAAAGGAAAAGAGAAGTCTACCAAGATGCGGCGGTTAGTGGCATTATATTTCCATCAAAGACAATTTTACTTGGAAAAGAAAGCGTACTGTTGTTAGGACTTCCATCCCAGCTTCTTTTCTTTGCATTCTGACCAGCCTAGAAAATGATGCAATAATAAAGAGATGATACACTCCAAACTTATAAACAAAATTAAATTAATATTCTTGACAAATGAAAATTCTATATGATAAAAAAACCCTTACCCCAGCTGTAATTCCATTCCTCTTGTCACTAGAAACTTCAGTCTCCTCACTGTTCAGGAATCATGAAATGTTCAGTTCGGAATATCTAAATAACCAGTAAGGAATTTATATTTTCTAGTTAGTTAAGAATCAGGATATTTAGGCAGAGGGAGCACATTCAGCTAAGCTTAAAAGTTCCTACAAGTAAATCTTTTGCCAAACAATTTTGAGGTTGTTTATAAGTTACTTGAACTTCTGCTTTCAGATTTTCAGTACAAAATCTTACTTTTTTGACAGTATGAGCATGTTCAGCTAAAAAAAGTCAAAATACGTAAAAGTAAATTTTAAGCTTCGCCAAAAGCACGTATAAGATTATAATTTACTTTTAAGCACAAGTATCCAGCTGTCATTATATGTTAACAAACCTCCGTGAGGCTCTCTGATCAACTTGACCTTCAGCACTTTCCATGTGGCCATTGCCAATTGAGAATGCAAGCCCATCAAATTCTATCAATTTTTGCACCATGCCTCCATCCCTGTTACCAGAAGACTTGGCCCGTGTGTCCGTGCTGAAAGATGTACCAGCCTACATGACCGCATAGTCATTATATTACATCCCATTCCTAACAATTATGCTACTATGAAGCTTAAAGTTAATCTACCCCTAAGGATGCAGCTCTTACTACTAAGTATGCACATACGGAAAAATAATCAAAGCATCCAAAGGTGGTTATAACTAACTTGAGAGCTATTACAATCGCCAAAACATGCAGAGCACACAGACTTATAGGGGTTTACCCTCAAATGTAAAAGCTTTGTCCACTAGCTGCTACAGGTTTTTCACCATAATAGAGAAGAGACCATTATAATTAAAAGTATGTTTGGGAAGTGTTTATAAACTATTTTATTTAGAAAAAGATAGAAATGAGTGGTGGATAGGTTGATAATACTTGTGGGTCCAGTTTACTGTGGATAAAAAGTGTTTTGAATGTTTCTAAACACGAGTCAAATATAGGCTAAATTCCACACAGTCCAACATATTATCATTCTAAGATTTTACAGCAAATGCCAAATAGTGGTGGAACACTCCACACAGCGTAGGTATCTTGCACAGGAAATTAAAAAGTAATAGGAAAATAATGATCAATATAAGCAGGCTATTTTATTATTGCAGTTGCATTTAAACCACAGAACTGACTTGGTAGAGGCTCCTTCAGGACGAGGTGATCAGACAGTCCCTTCACAGATATCAGGATCTTATTTAGTAGCATACTGAAAGTCCGAGAAACATGAAACTTACTGGGGGAACTCCAGGATGTGCATAAACTCCTTCATGAGCATAGAATGCCACATATGGAGCCCCATAAGGTGGCATCATAGACTGAAACATAAAGGAGTGAGTGTTAATATTATTTCAAATGGACGGTTCCAGCAAATGGCTTCAAATGATGATAATAGAATCAAGTGGAAACTGCATATCACCCCCCACCCTCAAAGAAAATATAATTACATAAATGTGTGTGTGCCCCGCGTGTATACAGTTTAAGAAATACCTTTGGTAGTCCCCACAAATACATAGGTTGAGCATGACCAGCAGCAACAGCAGAGTTGAAATATGGTGGTCCAGCAAATCGGGGACCATAGTATGCCTGAAGATTAAACTATCTAATAATTAGCATCAATGTGTCTTTGACAATAATGATAAAATTTAATATGATTTAATATACTCCCAACTATAACAAAGTGCTTGGATAGAGACAACAACCTGTATTGTTGCCCAATCAGGGTACATGTGGACATTATTCTGGTCTTGTCAAGGTGAAATGCATTTTACATCTACTCAGAAATGGACTTCAACTGATGTAGTAAAGGAAACAAAGGCTGAAGGACAAAGAACAATAAAATGGCTTCAGAAGTGAGATTACGTTCCCGTAAGATGGGAGAATTCTGGCAGGATATGCACTCCTACTTTTCTAAAGGATGTGCATAGACTAATAAATTACTGTAACGATTATTCTAGGCTTACCGTTGCAGGTGACAATGATTTCTCGGGCTTAACAGACTCCCCTTCATCACTGTTTCCCATGATAGCGTGATAACCCAATCAATCAACAATACAAGAAAATTCTTTTGATCTTTCTGCAAGATGGAAAAACCACGCAAAACATTGTCAAGAGGTATAAAAGCATCTTTGCGACTAATAGCTGAAGATTAATAATACAAAAACGAGGAAAGAATGTCGTTCGGAAACCAAGTATAGAACTAATAGAAACAACAATAGCAGAATAGAAAGGCAGCATATAAGTCCTCTTTGAACATGGTTAAGTTTCTTGACCCTATAAGACCAAAATCATGAAACTTCGCTTCATCTCAGCTAAACCATGCGGATAAACTTATGACATGTTTGGTAGAGGGGATTGATAGCATTAACAATAATGAAGTGGAAAAAGAAGCTAAATATCTTGTTCTTATATTATACAGTCATGTCCATTACTTAAAGCCAAATGCGCACTTAATGACACCTCTCATTATCATGTCATGTTCATTACTTCCTACCTCTTTTTCGTTAATTCTTTTCCAAGGTTTTCCACTCGTTATCAATTAAAATGAAAGCATAAGCCAAATATGGATTTTGGGGAGGAAAATTTCCCATACATATATCGATATATAATTTTTACAATATTAAACTTTTAACTGCTATATCTAGGTTTTTCTTGATCGATTAGAAAAACAGTCATCGGGATTTTAACACAATGATACAAAGGAATTCAATTCCAGATGCAATCAACTGCGAATAGGAATCAAAATTTGTCAATTTGATGCCAGAAATCTTAAAAAGAAATCCGGGATGTTCATCCAGCCTAAATAAATATCTAGACTTGCGAATTTATTGAGATCAAATTTGTTAGAAAAATGAATTGTGGACAACCTTTCCCGACCAAACACTTCAGATCCCATTACGATAATTACCCTGATTAAAAGTAATAATTCTTAGGTCTACAAAGACTGAAAGGCACATAATATTAACAGAGCATAAGCTGATGGCAGTATCGTCCTTTCATATTTCCACCCGACACTGACACTTTGACATGAGATCTAGTAACTGTTAACCATCCAAAACAACCAAGAATGTAATGACAAGATTATCCTCGTCATCTACCTAAAATTCCAAAACAATAATCAAAAATAAAATTAAACTTATGTTGCTGACTATTTTTTAAGATTTTTCAATCAGAATGCTTAATATTAAAATTTTGCTTTAATCCATCTGTTTTGAATCAAAACTCTTCATATTCACAAAAAGAAATAGAAAAGAAGAAATCAAAATAAGCTTAACAACTTAATCACACAAAATAAAGAAAATTCACATTGATCAGCAGGAAACACCACCCAAATTCAGGCAATTCAAACCTCACAACGAAATATTTTCACTTCAATTCACACAAAAATCCATGAATAATACTCAAAATTTAACATACCTGTAACCTGAAAGTCTCCAACCAAAATGACTCCAAAACTCCCCAGTTTCTGAATTTCCAAACTTCTAAACTCCTTGCATTTCTCTCTCTCTCTCTCTCTAGAAAAACAAAAACACACAGAGAGCGAAACAAAAAGGTATTTTTTTTTTCTCCTCTTACATTTCAGAGAGAAGAAGGGAGAAAGAAAGAAGAGCGCCAAGGCAAATATACACGTCACCGTCCCAACACGTGCCCTCCGTATAAAAAAGGCGTATATACGATCAGGCATAGGGTGGGTGGGAGGTGGGATTGGTGAGCTGGACGTGTCCCTTATCTACTCGATCTCCGCGGGAATCAAATAGGCCAACTAATAACCAAAGTCATGTGGCTGGCGTGGTCATTTTGGGAAATTAAAGTATTGTTTTCTTGGGAAAGATTAAATGGAAATTAATTTGACATTTCAAGTCCGAAATGGGCCCACGTGCTCTTAAGAAATAATTTTACTCATTTTCGATAATTGTTTATATACAAATAGCAAAATTCATTTAAAAATGCCTTTGAAATTTGAGGTATGAACCGACACGTTAAGAAAAAAAAAATGTATTGAATTTTTAACGATATATTATAATTGGCGTGGCTGAGTAATTACCAATGTGAAACATATTTAATAAAACATAAGCTTGTATGACATTCTTCGAAAAGTCGTCATTCTATCAATGAGGTTGAATAACATCATTCTTCATTTTTATATTTAGTGATGTTGAGCTTAAACCATTAATTTTTTACTATCTATTGGTGTCTGTCATTTGGTGATTATAAGCTCATGTTTGACACCAATTAATTTATCTTTCTCATTCTTCATTTCAATCACACATTCTCCAAATAAAATAATATTACACAAAAATAAAAAAAAAATTCATCACTTTTCCACCACACATTCTCACATCAATCACTATTCCAAAATTTCTATTTCTCTCAAAATGGGTTTCAAACAGGGGCTAAATTTTATAAATTGTAAAGTATTACTTAGCATAATTTTGAAAGGTTTAAATTGATTAGAATTGAGACAAGATAGACAAAATTCGTAACATTAATTGTTTAAAGTATTATTAAAATCAATATATAAAAAATGTCAATTCGCGAGAATGTCATCAACGACGACAACGTTATTGTATACGTAGCAAGACTGTAGACTTTATGGGGTAGGTGGTGCCGTGGGGTATTTTTGTCTTTTCAATCAATTTTAGCCGGAAGATGTACAACCAATCACGCCGAGGATAATCCAGACATTTCAGAAGATATTAAACATTTTTTATATAAATTATAAATATTAGACATTGTTGCAATTTCCTAAAAAAAGATTAATACAAATCAAAATCAATGACAGTTGAACACTTGGAAAATGTTTGAGTGGGAGAAATTGAGGATTTCTAAGGATAGGGAATGAACCAATCAGAAAACTCATTTTCTCCACGTGTCATCCAATGAAATCATTTGATTCTTGTCCGAAAGAAAGGAAAAAAATGCTGTGGATAACAAGAATTTGTAAACAAAAATCTTTGCTTTACAACAAAGAGAGTCTTTCAATCGAGAAATAGATAGAGAACACGGACACACAAGTCAGAACCAAAACCTATACAAAGGCATTTTTCTTTTAATTTTTGGTCAGCTACTACTAAATGGCAGCGGTGGCAGCTTCCACTTCCACGGCGGCGACCGCCGTCTTGATGCACCGTCTCCCCACCACCAAATCCACCCACTTCTCTGCTTTGCCTTATCTTCCACCCCGTTTATCTACACCGGCCGTTTCTACTTCATCCAAGCACCTTTCAGGTTTAATCATTTTTTGCCTTGTTCATATTTCACATCCATTTTTATTTTTTTTTTTGTAATTTGTAACCAAACCCATGTAAAAATTTTGGGATGCTGAGTGGTTGAATCTTGATTATTTATGTTCTTGGTTGAAATCTTGATTAGATTATTGTTATTTGTAGTTTCTTTAATAGATAGAAATTAACAAGATTAAATCTCATAATTGGCTTGAAGAAAAAGTCTTGCGCTAGTTGGGCAACCCAAACCAGGATCTCTTCAGGAAAACAAACTTTCTGGGCATTGTTTCTGCCTTCGAATGAGTTAATTGGTCCCAATGAACCCGAAAAAGGATTCACGTAGTCAACCTAAATTTATTGGGAAAAGTTTCTGTTTGTTGTATTATTTTTGATGTTGTAAATGCATTCAGAAAATGAAGATCGTGAGAGGGCTTTGATCTGTTGACAAGTTTCTATCAGCATAGTAGGAATTTAGATAGAACTCATAAAATCTCGGGAATTTAATACAATGTGGCTTTTCTGGAGCCTCGTTTAATAGGTCCTGACAATGTAAGACTTCGTACCTCGTAAGATTGTTGGTAATATTTCATTGTTATACCTTGAGAGAGGCTTAAAGGTTAGTTCTTCGATGACTCTTTTCCATTTTCTTCCGATAGTTCGACCTACCCAGACAATTGTCATCCTATGAATGTGGTTTCTATCCTTCCCGTGATTTCTAAATTTTTGATGGGATTGGGAGGTACTTTATAACAAGAGATTTAACAGATTGAGCAATTGCCAAGTGTCATATTCATGTTGCCCTGACTTGTATAGCACAGTTAATTTTACTTTTGTTGCCATTGAATAATGTGTAAAAAGTTTATCACCAACTCAGATGAATTGGTGATGATGGACGCAATTGAACAATAACCGGAATTGTAGAAGAGAAGATATTGGGAAGAAGCGGGGGAAAGATTGAAGAAAGAGAGGGGGAGAGAGTTTGGTTTTCTATGAATTTCAAATTTTAAAGAGTCTAAACTTCGATTCGTGTGGTGCTGTTATTGGTTCATGATCTCTAATGCTTGTAAAAACGTTACTTGTATATATGATTCAGGAGTTGAGAGATGGAGACTGAAAATAGGGTTCATTTGTTTTAAGGGTCACCTATGAAGCACAGACACTTTTAGTAGGGTGGTGTCTTATTGGACACTGACTCTTCTAAAAACACTCTAAGACAAGTGTCCGACCCACCACGCAAAATGTCCTAATTTTATACATTTTCTGAATGTCCAACACTCAAAGTACACTTACCGGGTATTGGCTGCTATACAAGGCATTCACTTGATATTTCTGTGCCTATGTTTCTTGGCTTCATTTTTAAACAGATTTGAGGAGGTCTTCTCTGCTTCAAATCAAAGCCTCTTCATCAGACGAGACATCTACTCCCGTTGATGCTAATGAATTATTTACAGACCTAAAAGAAAAGGTAATTACACTTTTTTCATTAAGAAATCAAGACTTATTCAGTGTCCCCTAATTCTGCATAGCTCAATTTTTTTGTGCTCTTCGAGCCATGATTTAACTGATATTTACGTCTAATTTTTCTCTACTGTCCTTCTGTCATACTTTTACAGTGGGATGCTGTCGAAAACAAGCCAACCGTACTTCTCTATGGAGGTGGTGCAATTGTTGCGGTTTGGCTTGCTTCCACTGTAGTTGGTGCAATAAACTCAGTCCCTTTGGTAGGTTTTTGATAAAATGAAACTTTCTTTTTGTATTTAGTTATGAATGATGGATTTTATGTATGAAAGTTCACCATTCTTTCTTGGTTTCTAATCGACGAACCTAAAATCTTATTTATTGATCGACGTTTTATTTCAGCTTCCAAAGATTATGGAACTCATCGGGCTTGGATACACGGGGTGGTTTGTGTACCGTTACCTTCTTTTCAAGGTTTGTTTTCTTCAGTACTCACCAATGACATTTTTAAATTTTTTACTAATAAAAATAAAAATCTGATTGAACTCAATGAGAAGCCTCATCTTATACGATGAAAGGGTTTTAAAGGAAATGAACGGTCCTATTTGGTCTCATGTTCCTTATATTACGATATTTCCGACCAAGTTCCCAAATAACACACATGGTGTCGGTTTGGAGGAGCGCTGGGATCTGCAAATATCTGTCTGAAGTACTTTTCTATAGCAAATGTTTACATATCCTTATTTATTTCATGCACGTCCTGCATATTTTGCAAGCAGTATTCAAAGGTTACTCTACAGTGACAAGATTTCAATTTCTTTTTCTTCGTTAATACTGTTCAATGCTATAGGATTAACACTTTCATGAAGTGATCGCTACTGTGTAGATTTCGAGTTGCTAATCGGAGGTAATGTGATTTTACAGTCTAGTAGAAAAGAACTGGCAACAGACATTGAAGCAATAAAGAAGAAGATTGCTGGAACTGCTGAATAAATGCTTGCGTTCCTGTGCAAAATTCGTTCTATATTCGTCCCATCCTCTAATCTAATTTATTTACGTATTCTGTATATCTTGTTGTGATGTAGAATTCACTCCTTTCGTCTTTGAATAATACGCTGTAATTTATTCATGCGCGATATATAGTTGGTCATGTTTGTGATCATACTCAAGCTTTTTTTCTCCATTCTCAACCTCTAAGAACTTCGCATTGCAGTAGTTCTTGTGTTAACCTGTTTATCACATAAGCTTGCTAATCAAACAGTAATAGTATCTCAAAATAAAAACAGATTTGAATGCAACAAATGTAGATATATAGAAGACACAAGGAAACTTCTCTGTGAAACTGACTCGCTAACTCTTAATATCGGCTTGAAAGGATAGTGGGCTCAACGTGCTTATAAAAGCCTATAAGATAGGTCTTTCACAAATGACGTGAAACTCAAAAGTGATCGTCAAAATCGACCTATCTCATGAACTGGTTGTTACATATGCAAGTAACTCAAAACTTGAGATTCAAGACTCACGAACTAGTACAATACAACCTACAATAACACGTCATTGTATAACTTTTAACGACTCAACGTAGTATCGCTACAAATTTATTCTCACCTTGTCGCAAATCCAGATACCGGATGCAAGTCGAAGGCTTTGATATTCTCTCTCAACTTAAAGAGGGAAAGAACTTCAACTACTGGGGGGTGGGGGTGGCCTCCATTTCAAGATTTTAAAGGAGTTTAATATAGTCATCTAAACCGTCAATTTGACATAAATTGAGGGTTGAAATTTTTTGTCAAAAATGTTATTAGTAGGAGTGGAAGCTCAATTGGCATCATTGATACACAAGCAGGGACGGACCCAGCCCGCCATCCCAGCTCGGGCGGACATTGACCGGTCAACATCGATAATCATCGATTGTAAAAGTGAGATCGTTTATTAATATTTAATTTTTCTTTGCACCTTAAGAGAAACACGAGAAAAAAATGTAATTACAAAAATAGCTAGTAGCTCTATATGTTGTCCAAAAGTAACACAAGATCTTCAAACCACATAAATTGTGGTTTTGTTCTCAAAAATGATATTATGATGAACTGTAAAAACCAATGGTCTGAGCTAATTCCTTTCACTTCAATTTTTTTTAAATGCTTTCTATCGGCAACTCACAAACTTGAAAGGACTTGCTCTAGGAAATAAAGCTAGTGACGTACCTCATCCTCATGTAACTGAGTTCCATCTATTGTGTTGAAGTTTTTTGTCAGGGTGCCTCTTATGCTGGCAGTAGCGAGAAGAAGTCCATCCATTGTCAAGGTCACGAAAGCTATTCGAGAGTCATGGACAGCATAGCTTGCCATTTGACTTCAAAAACATCTGTCATGAATTCTTCCATTTCTATGAATATCAAATGAAGAAACAACACCACCTATCAGAATATTTCTTGAAGCCATTCTGCAACCGAATGTTCCACAGCCAAATATATTTAAAGTCACCATAGTTAACAAGAACTCAAGTTCATCAATTTCATGAATGTCACCCAAGTTGACTTCATTATCCAAGCATCAACTCTCTGTCAGTCTATGATATTATGTATTAAAAAAATATTTTACTTATGAAATATATAATGACTTCATTCATTATTTCATAAGTAATATTTCATAGGAATTCTGGAATTGTTATTTGTATTAGATTTGTGGGGAACAAACTTACAATTGCAATTTGCAAGCAAACCCATGGATTGGGCTGGCCGGCTGGACTTTTTTTTTTTTTTTTTTAAAAGCCCAAACGTTAAACAAGTAAAAAAAAGGCATTGTCTTCTTCGTTTCTTTCTGTTGAGTTTTGTATCCAAATAGAATTTTACTTGTGAAATATATTTTACAAAATTTTGAACACACAACTAATTAAAATAATAATACCCACTCAATGATTAAACTAGCACTTCACACGCCAGTGTCTCTCTCCTGCACTATATTTCTACTTTTCAATTCTCTGTCTCCCTCTCCTCACCTTTCTTCTTCTCTCTGCTTTCACATTCTCTCCTCTCTACTCAACTTTTTCACGCCTCTTCTTCTCTCTCTGCACTTTCACACGCGCAGATATATTGTCTCTCTCTTGCACACTTTCTCTAACCACATCACAAAATGCAAAGGCTAAACCCAAATATATATACTAAGCTATTGTCGATGGAGGAGCCTTCAACAAGATTCTAGACAAATCGGAAATCTGAAGTTGGTTCCTGCTGATTCTTGATTCTTCTAGTATGGCGGTGGATATCACAATTTCTATAGCTAGAGAAATTTGGTGATTTCCATAAATTCGATACTGCATCTTCACTTTCCTCTTCTTCCCAGCGGACTCGGCACTTACCTGAAGTCTGAAGAAGCTCCGACGGACCCAGCACGGACGGCCGAGAGGGCTGGCCGGGTGCTACGTCCGCCCCTGTACACAAGTGCCCGTGTATCACTTGAACTAGCCGAAATAACTGTTCCAAGTTAACTGGCTTCAATTCGACCCAGCCCTATTTCAGCAAAAGGCTAATGGAACTGGTGGATTCATTTTGCCCATAAATAAACCAGGTGCAAGCATTTTAGGAGCATTTCCAACATTGTAGTTTAGCTAGGTCGGAGATCGTTGACGGTTGATCGGTAACCGATGACCATTGACCAATGATCGTTGACAATCAATAATTGTAATAGACGAAAATATAATTCAAGATGCATATGTTCTGTAAATTAACAACCAATGACCGTTGATCGAGATTATGTGATCGTAACCAAGCTATCTATCAATTAGAAAGTCTAAATTAAGTCCACCTATTTTCAAAACGCATATGTTGTGTAAATCCTAAGAATAGAATAGGCATAGAAAAGGTCACCTCATAGACAGCTAACACAAAAATCAGTAGTGCATCCAAATTCTAAGAGTCCAATTTCTCAACATGAGTCCAATTTCTCAACATAAAAATAAAATCCCAATTCCCACATAGGAAACCCAATTGAAATGGTATTTAAAAAATCCAGTAGAATGACACCAAAATATCGACAAAATTCAAAATAAAATCCATGAAGTACAGGTAGAGGGAGAGACTTACGGAGAAGATGCAAGTGAAGATTCTGGGTTTGTGATTCACCAGGCTACAGTTGGGAGCTGTTGAGCTTGCTTTGGCAGTTGGCACAGCTCCTGAATCACCACCGTCCATCAGTCTCGTCGATCGAAGGCGTCCGCAATGTATTTTTTTCTAGTCGTTTCCCTGACTCCCTCCTCTATCGGTTTTCAATTTTGGAATTTGATTTGGTTTTGTGGCTAATGGGTTGCAGCTTGCAATTGCAAGCAAAACCCGTGGATTGGACCATGGGCCTTATTTTTTAAAAAAAAGACCTAAACAATAAGAAAGTAACAAAAAATAAAAAAATCCAGCTCAATGTGTACAGCCAACCATTCTTGGCAGTTGGCAGCGGGCGTCTTCTTCTTCATTTCTTCCCGACGGACGGCAACTTACCTAAAGCTCCCGGCAAATCCAGCACAGGCGGCCACGGGGGCTTGCAAGGTGCTAGGTCCGCCCCCTAATTTCAGTAGGCCAATCATCCATTCCCATTTGATACCAGAGCATACAAACATATTGACCTTCGTACCAGAAATTTGTTGGAACGGTCAATAAGCACATGTAATTCTGAGGTTGTCCTAGTTGGGCATGTTCTAGGAAGTCCCAATCTAGATAAAGTGAGCTATCAGTTATTTTCTCAAGAACATAGCCATAGAAAATACTTTATAAAAAAAAAGCACTGAAAGAGATTTACTTGAGAACTAATACAGAAATCCCAAGTACTAACACATAAAGTTGAAACATTTAAGAAGGTGCATATACAGAATTCAACCTAGTCCCAGTGAGCGACACACTTGATCCAATCCCTGTGAAAACTATTAGTTTTGTAGCACTGCAAGGTCCAACAGGTTTTCTTAATGCTTTCCTAATTTCAGATCACAACAAAACACTATTTGCATGTTGGTAATGGAAGATTGAATAGTACTAAACTTAAAGAAGGTTACAGTCTCAAGCCTGGATTAATAGCTTTCGACAAGGCTCCCCAACCACTTTTATGAGATGTGTGTGTGTGGACTGCGTAGAACGAACAAGCCAAATACCAATTCCCATTTCATATATTTTATGCCAAAAACACCAAAGACAAGACAAACATACACGTTTGACACACATTTTATCAATAAATACAACACAATTCTGATGTTTTCATGAATTAAACAATATAAAAACTAAACATAGCTATAAATAACCGAGAATATAAATTTCCCTGTTATTGAATCCACTTAAGTAAAACATACAATGTCATACATAAACCACCACACCTCACGGCAATATAAATTTAAGGTAATGTAGATTTTCTACATACGGAGTTTTGATTCTCAAGAGCTTTCTAGATTTTATCGATGTCCTCATCCTCAAACTCAATGTAATCATCACCCGCACCATCATCCTCCTCATCAAGTCCACCAGCAATACCCTCATTAAGCCTAGTGTTCTCTGGCAGCTCACCATAGGCCTTCAACAACCGAGCTTCATCAGGCATGTACTTCAGGATTACATCAGCCTTATCATCCTATTAACATCCCCATAAGAGGTTAACATTAGAAAATTTAAATCATCATCCACATAAAATAGAAAGATATGCATTGTCATATGTTTGGCAGCATGATGAATTGGGGCCTAGAATTCAGAATTGCACAATATTGCTTTCAAATTTGAATTGAATTGAATTTCCTTGAATTTCAATTCTGAGGCTAATTAGAAAGAAATTTTCTGATTATTTGATTATTTACAAAAAATAATCTGAATTTGCAGAAAATTATAAAGAATAAAGAATTCAAAATAGTTTAAATATTCCCTTCCATGTATTAGCACAGAAGTACAAAAGAGAATTTATTAATAACTTGAAATAAAAAACTAACTACGATTTTGCTAGTGGTAACAGGCAAATCTGGAAGACATCATGGAGTCTATTTCTGTACTTGTTCTCCCTACAAAAATACTGCAATTACGTTTTCCTAATACAACAGAAACAAGAGAGTTGGGCAGTTATCAAAACATTCAGTGCATGTTTAGTATGCTGTACTAACACGACCTATCAGAATTATGTCAAAAGATTTTAGCTGTTTTTTCTTCTTTAACACTGTGCAACACTATCCAACACAAGTTACCAAAGATGTTAATTACTGTTGAGCTGGTAATTTGATGATAAATCAGTTTTAAATTGTGGTTTTATTTGTTATTAATTCTTCAGTTTTGGTGGAAATATGTGTATTGTGATTCAAGATCGTAAATGAGATGGGGAAAAGAAAATAGAGGCTTCCCTCTTCCCCCCAATAGAACTTTCAATTAGTAGTTTTGGAATATGGTCACCGTGGACGTCGTCTGCATCGCTAATCTAGAGCTTAATACGAGTAAAAATACTAAAAAAAAAAAAGGGGGGGGGGGGGGGGGGATAGAGACCTGATAAACACGGAGGCCAACGAGAACAATATCACCGGCAGCAATCCAGACCTTCTTGTGCATCTTTCCACGGATATGGCAGAGACGCTTAGTGCCGTCGATGCACGTGGCTTCACATCTGCCGTTCCCCAACATACGCAACACCTGGGCGTATTCCTGTCCATCTTCCTTGAAAACGAGCTCCCGTTTCTCGTCATCCGCCTCGTTCTTCCCCCTCTTCCTGTTCTTCCCTCCCTTTCCCTTGTTCTTCGGCATGATGATAAACCCTAGATTCAACGGCTGTCCTTTTTTTTACCTTTCTTCTGTGGTGTTGATAAATTTGTTGAATGGGGGGAGAGGAGAGAGTTATTTTTATAAGCTACCAAAGCGTTGAAATTACGTGGGCCTGTCTTAGACGAATATGCTTGTTGGGTTTGGTTATTGTGCACGGGCCCAACGGCCGTATACTAACAAAAAGATAAACTTCAAAAATGGAATTACATGCAACAATTTTTTTCTTGAAAGATTATAATTGGGATTAACCTAATTGAAATGTAGCAAGTAGCTTTTTAGCCTATGTCTAATCTTTATAAATATTAAAGTGACTTTTTATTCAGCCAATACACAATTATTACCCACTTATATATCACTCGTTTCTATTTATTAAAATTTAAATCGTTTATTCAATTATTATTTGACTAAATGTATTCATACCTGATAATTAGATTATATTTTAATTGCATGAAAGATTCCTAATCTTTACACATTATCATATTTATATTTGAAATTTTTTTTCATTGCATTTTTATTCCCAAATGAACACAAATTACTCTCAATTATGATTTCTTTCCAATTTCTTTTTTTTTTTTAAAAAAATAGAGTAAAAAAAAAAAAACTCATTTGTCGATTGTATTTTGGAATAAGAAAAATCAATAATGTTGTAAAAATACGATTAAATATTTGACCCTCATTTTAAAGAACTTTAATAATATTTTTGGACTAAAATTACGATTTAGGACATGATGAAGAAAAAAAGTTGAGGATATAGATGTGATAATGAATAAATGTTAATGACCTTTAATGCAATTTAAATGTGATATATTTATATAAAAAAATGTGGCGTGGATATTACTATCGTTGTTAATATCGTTCTTTGAAAACCGAGTCGACAATACCTTCCCATCTAGTCCTTGAAACCATATATCTAAAATTACGTGACTAATAACTTCCTTACATTAAACTTTAAAGACCACACTTAGATGTCATATAAAAATAACTAGAGCACAAGACAAAAATTGAAAGTCGATTTTAATTTACATATAACATGCATACTCTACATTTCTTTCTAACCTTAATGTTGAAGGACTTTCGGAACATTTCTCATTGCAAGCATCAACAATACGATCGATAGGCAAAAATGCTAGAAGAACCCAAAGACCACAACCTCAAGCTCGATATTCGTAATGTTCGTTGTGAGCATCATCAGTGGCGGAGCCATGAATGAATGGGACGGGGGGCAAAAAATTTTAAAATTTAATGTACGAATAAATTTTTATATGTCAATGTATCTTTTGTGCCACAATGTTTACTCTATGAAACAAGGATCATGCTACAAGTACATAATCACTTACATAATACATTACATAATGGACATGTGGCGCGCATCCATCGACAGTCTACAATTTTTTACTTTTCCACACTTCACATTCACGATCAGATTTCTTCCACATGAGCTTATGTAATCCATTATGTACAATGATTATGTACATATAGATTTATCCATGATTTAATTATAAGGTGACGCAAACTAGAAAATTTAGCACGATTATCTCTACTTCTACATACAAAGATATACATATCCATCAATACCCAATTTTGTCAAGCATTGACAATTCTCCAATAAAAATTATGGCCTATTGACAATTTCAAATGTCTATCATCACATGTGAACAAATAAAAATCACAGAATGAGTAAATGACTAAATCAGAACTTTTATCCCCAAATTTCACTCAATCACAGTTAAATAAAAATCGTTAAAATACATAAAATTGAGTAAAAGTTTACAAAAATAAACAAATTGAACAAGCAATTAGAGTCCAACACAATTTCAAAAATAGCCAAAGAAAATCATTCATAAAATAAAACTGTAGTACTAAGAGAAAGGATTTTCATTTTTCAATTACTCTAAGGGCCAGTTGCTGATTAGCGATTGCTGAAGAATGTTAACACTGGTCACTGAACAGAGAAGCGAATCAGTGTTGCTATTGCTGACGAACAATGAAGTCGTCCGAGTCTCCAATAGTGAAATTCAAAAAACTGAAAGTTCTGAGAATCTGAAACCTCAAGGCTCCGTGTTGATTCTGCTGAAGAAGAAGAAGACTTCGACAAACGATAGTGGTCTGAAATTTTGAAGGCTGATTGGCTAAAAGTGAAGGTGAAATGGAAATGTTGTCGTCATTGCCGAAATGGAAAGGGTTTGGATCTGGGGGAAAATTGAAAATGAAAGAATATGGGTGAAACGTGAAAGGGCTTGGGTCTTTGGGAATTAATTGGGTTTTCAATTGGGTTACTCAGCTAAATCCTACTGAGCTTGAACAGTAGGCTACAACCAATTTACTTATAATTTTAATGCATTTGGGCTTGAACTACACTGGACTACACCCACCACTGTATCCACCCCTGCAGCATCATGCTAATTCATGTTGTCACGTTCGATATGTAAACAAGTAGAGGGAAACATTTTACAAGTTGCTCAGTAAGCACGCAATCTAGAATGTATTATATTTGTAAGTGCCCTTATTTGTGTTGTATTCCACCGATTTTCATGCCACCGCTTGTAATAGAATGTATTTACACACATTGTTATCTATTTTTACACCATTGTCACTGCCGCCGCCACCACTAATAACATTTAGTGTTACACCACAGTCACTGACGATCCCAACTTGTGACATTCAGTGCTCTACCATTGTTGTCGTCGTCATTTGCAACATTCACACCATCCCATCACAATCTGCACCATTACGCCACCATCAGCCTCCACTTTCAATATCACCACCTCAGACACACCAAAACAATATCCACCAAGCACCACCAGATTCATACTAGCATTGTGTTTTTCATCTCAAAACTTCCCATCTGAAATTGTCCTACTGATCCCATCTCAAAACTTCTAACCAATGGGTCAGACGTGTTGAACCCTAAATCGAGGTTCCACTGCAACTAGAAGTTCATCTATCAATTTGGTGAATTGTTTCTCGACTCCCAAAAGACCGTGGTGGCGGCGCATGGTGCTTTCAGTCGAATCTAGATCTCTGATATGAAATTGCACCGAACAACGGCGCGTGATGAATTGTGGAGAGTGATGATGGTGATAGGGAAAAGTCTGGAATCTGAAAATTTACCTAAACGGACTGTAATTTGCCGAAATGAAAGAAAGAAAAAACCACCTGAAAGGCAGAACAGTACAATCTACCTCACTGTTTGAACTTACAAGTACCATTTAAACCACTATACATAAAGCAAAATAATAATCAATAGCAGGAAAAAGGTGGCGAATTTGTAACCTCTCAAGAATTAAGCGAAAACCACCTGTTGAAACAACATATTTACAACATTTCTCTTGATTTTGGGTACTGGGTTGCATTTGTCTACTGCATCAATGGAATCCACTCCAACGCACAAATTAACCCCAGGACCCAGGTGAGAGATAAATTAAACAGTTCATCGACTATGATTGAAACGGAAGTTGGTCGAGTCAACCTCAGTGTTACCTTTTTGCTTTTGTCGAGCTAAAGTAGAACATCGCCTAGCGCCAGCTAAATGGAAATCGTAAGTATTTTTGGAATTCTCGATCCGGAATTTCAGTGCTTGATGGTAAGCTCGGCCCTGAGGTGTAGTATGCCATTAATGAAATAGAGGCTGTCCTCAGCCATGAAAGAAGTCCATGGTATGCTAAATAAGTTGCGATAGCCGACTGCCTTTCCTCCAGTAAAAGCGTAATTGCCTTTATATTTGCTAATATATTCCTCTGTAGGTTTGGATCTGGCTGCAAATTCGTAGTCGACAGCAAATGTTACCGAACCCTTTTCTTGCATTCCAAGAAAGAGACCAAAACAATGGAAAGAGCTCTGTTGATCCATATTACAATGTGCAGACAAGAAAAACCCTTGTCCTCCCAAGTGAAAAGCCTGAGAATAAACTCGCCCAGATGGAAACAAGTTCACACACTCTTCCCGCTTAAGATCCAAGTAGACTACACAATGTTGGCTCGGGAGTTCAAACTCGATTACCTTAACAGGTCGATACTTGTAGGACCTCTCGACAAAGCGGCGGCTTGTAGGGGTCGTCTCCTCTATGGTCATCATTCGCTGACGATGTGGGGCCTCAGCCTTGAAAAATAGGGCATCAAGCACAACTTTGGTTGCAAAATCGTGATCAAAGTCACTGCAACCTAGAACCTTCTTCAGTTTCCGGCAAGTCATGTAAGGGAATCGAATATGGCGGCCCAGACGTGTACCAAGAATTTCTCGCCGCTCCTCAGGTTTTTGATAATGAGCCCGCGTCCACTTCAAGGCAAAGTCATACACTGCATCCTCTGCTGCCACTTGGAGATCATCGCTCGACAAGATTGCCTCAATTCCAGCCAGAGGCAAATTTATAACCTCATCTTGGAACCTGCCCAATTAGCACAAGTTATAAATAAATATCAAATACAACTAGAATTGATCATAGTTGCTAAATATTGTCTTGGCACTCGTAAAATAACAGATCAAATGATTTATCACCTTGACATGTTACATATCAAAGAGATGCACATGCCAGAAATTTCAATTTCTTTAATGATGTAACATCCAACACGAAGGAGTTTTACACGATGAGCTGTTGAGGATTTAACTTCTCTGAGACTAAACAAAACTAATCCTACCTGTCCACGGCAACTAAGACAACCATGTCCAGAAGAAAAAAATATGTAAAACATTCCACAAAATGAACGATGGAAAATTAAGTTCTCATTTACTTTCTCATATCCTCAGAAAGACAAAAGAAAGAAAGGGAAATGATAGTAACTCACTTAGATATATCTTTGTAACGGGCAGCCAAGAACTGTTTTGCTGCATCCGTCAATGGCTGAACCGCCTCAGCCATTAGGACGCTAGAGGGAAGGTCCAGATATAATAATGCAGACTCCGGAGTCATAGGCAAGTTTTGCAATAAGCGGCTGCAGTGCCTCATGCACGAAGCTACCTCATATTTATCAGCAGCCATAAGCACATCCAGCAACGGCGGAGCTGTTGTTGCAGTTAATGTATTACTATACATAAAATTCAGTACCTCCATGAGAGCAGCTTCCTCTATTCCATAAAAAGAAGAGTGATCAAAACCACATAATTTCACAACTATAAAATATATGATCATGAGAAACGGCAGATGATCTAAACATGCACAACAACCACAATGTAGCCCAGAGACGAACACATGATAAGAGGGACTTTCTTAGTCTACATAATGAGGAGCAACCAGCTTATTTCCTAAACCCTTCCCTACGAGACTTGAAAGACTCCCAGAAAAAGAATTCAAGTGAAAAAAGAGAGAGAAAAGAAGGAAAACATTAACTTGCTACAGTAACATACCCGAGGCATTAATTCTTAAGGTTACATGTCTCTGCTCTGACTCCATCATCCCATTTGAGAAGAGCTACATAAAGAGAAATGATATATTCACACATGAATTTACAAAAATTAAATAACATTAGCAAACCTATATTTCAAATAAAGAATAGCAAATCTCAGTTAAAACTCCAATAACCTTTTTGAAGAATGGACTATTTGCTGCTAAAATAGGAGAGCTGATATGTAACATTTTAACTCTTGTAACTCCCGAACTATCCTCAGACCCATTTGAATCATCACTATTTGCGGAATCATCTCCTGCAGTTTTTACTAAAATAAATTTTAGCGATCATACAAACAAATCAGAAAATAAGACATCCTCTAGTGAGAAAAAAATAGAAAAGACATTCAACTACATAAGAAGATCCTTCCAATGAGAATAATAATCACACAGAACTGGAAGTCCTTAAATTCATTATGCATAGATGGCAAAAGAAAAGCTAAAAAATCTAGCATTCTCAGATTAACACAAATAATTTAAATCTTGCGGCCTTGCCTGAGAATAATTCAACTACATAATAAGATCCTTCCAATGAGAATAATAATCACATGGAACTGGAAGTCCTTAAATTCAATGCATAGATGGCAAAAGAAAAGCTAAAATCTATGCATAATGAATGTCCTTAAATTCCTTGCCTGAACTTGCTCTTGCACTTATCTACAGTTATCAAGCAATTAATAATTAGTATCATATTCTTAACAGATCCCTGGCTGCAATAATGTTTCACTCACTCAACTGTGTAACTGATGACGAGCAGACAAGTAGAAAAATGCTTATATTGTTGAATAAGCCAAGAGCAAAAAGTCTAATTTCAATAAATTCACAGGTTACATGATGCAATCCATTCAACCAATTAAATAATAGATACCAAGTGACCTGCTGATGCAATCCACAAATATGATATGACTCGTATGGAAAAATAAATAATTCTGAATTCCCTTAAATTTCACGTTCCAGGCTATACCAGACCCTCACCACCTGACCTCTTCTGATTGTCATGAAATACAGATCGCTATATTTAGACATTTAAATAGCTGAAGGCCTGTTTCAATATTTCCAAGTAAATTATTATTATTATTTTATTTTATTTTATTTTTATATTCTAATCTCGCCGAACCAAATATCCAAATGTAGAAAACATTTCTTTCAGTAAATCAAACACAGTTTTCAGATGGAATTGAATATTTATCTAGTGTTTCAGACAAAAAAGTTACTGCTTGGTCACAAAAAGATTTCAATGACTGGACAAATTGATTTAAATCTTGTTTGTTGACAAATATACCAACATGTTATACAAGTATTAAAACACACTTCCCAAAACCGTCACAGACCATTTTTCGATTCATTTATCTGACAGCGCTACCTTACTGCAGTTTATTTGTGTAATATTCTCCTCATCACGTCTTCCTGGATTTATTATCTCCAATTTTGAATCTGAAAAGCCAAATTAATCACTGTATTGGCTTGTTTTCCTTTAAACAATTCGAGAATTAATATTATGAACACGAATTTGTTGACATGAGCCGTAATCATAATGTCGATCCGAAAACCAGAATTAATTTGTTTCCCACACCTGAGGGTGATTCTTCTATCATTTGAATTTCTTCTTCATCATGATTTTCATCACCTACACCATCATCAATATCAGGCTGCTGATTATCTAGAATCTGCTCCTCAGGGTGAGTATTGATGTCCAGAGCTGTAAAAGAGTGGCACATGTCTGATTAACATCAGATCAACCCATGCCAGCATAAGAATGAGCACAAGTCTAAGAAAATCCAAAATACAGAATAATTTAAGTATTCACGGAGTGTGAACTCCAGTAAAAACATGATTAATAATTTCAACATATTAAAAAAAAAAAACTGAAAAGCAGAGTACGTGCTCAAATATTGATCTTCAAATAAACTATAGTTACGTTTGTAGTATCAAGTACCGGATCAAGGCTTTGGAACTGGAAATAGAAGTTTCTATTTAAATTTTATTTTATTTTTCTACAAATTTCATTTCCCTGTTTGCAAATGAAAGCTAAAATTCAATTTTCAAGTAAATACATTAACAAAATCCAATGAAAAAAATTCCTTGTTCCAATATTTCTGACTTTAATACTTTAATCAAGTTTACTCAGCCATGTCATCTATAAATTTGAAACGAGCTGAGTAAATTCACTTCATTTCTAAGTACTCATTTTACTAAACAGAGGCCACAAAACAACATGTGTGTTATATTCATTATAACAACAAAAATTGAATCAAAATCCAAAAAATAATCATCCAATACCACATAACTATCCAAAACTATTATGCACATATACATATACTATTTGTATACATGCTGACTGTACAGTATGCTCGCTCACCATTTTCCATCTTGGAGACGTCGCCTCTGTGACGCTTGCTCTTACGTGCCCAGTCGGCGAGGGTATGGCAAGCCTGGGACTCAGGTCGGGTCTCGAGCGAATCGGATACTATCTCGATCCGGAGGATCCGGTCCGAGAAGTTGCTGTCGTCGAAGGCGAACGCGAAGTCCGGGTTAGGGGACCCGGTAGGCGACGAATTATCCGAGTCCATCATTGCCGTTCTCGGGTCAAATAGATCCAGTACCGAATCCATCATACTGATTTCTCTCCTACACTCTCTCTCTCTCTCTCTATATTAGTACAGTATTGTTTCCTTGGTTAATACTCGAATGGTTATTGAACTTTGACCCATGTTATCACTTAATAATTGAATTTAAAAATGTATCTTAATGGTTACTGAACTTTGCCAAGTGTTATTATTTCATAACTGAACTTAAAAGTACGTCACAATGATCATTGAACTATTCATTTTTTCCATTTAAGTGATGGATGAGTAACATCATACATAGTTTAATAACCATTGTGATATATTTTTATGTTCAGTTATGAAGTAACAACGCTTAACGAAGTTCAGTAACCATTAAGATATATTTTTAAGTTCATTTATTAAGTAGTAACAATGATATAGTTCAGTGACCATTGAGATATGTTTTTAAATCAATTATCAAGTCCCTCAAATCGACCTCTATAAAAGAAGAAATCAAAGAAAATGAAGGGAAATAAGAGGAAACGAAAAAATCAGCACTTAGAAATCGAATAAAAATTAGAACTTATGATGATGCTTATTATGAAATAAATGGATGATATTAGTTTTCAAATGAAAGTCTTGCGGCTCGAGTGGAAGATATTGGCGCTAAATTGGCTCTGAATAATTTATGGAGCCATTAAATCCTCGACTAGCATATCCCCTTTATCGGCAACTATTCAAAAGTACATTTGATTTTTGGATAAATTGGTATCATTTCATCGTATCTCAAACTTTGCATAAAAAGATTGAAAGGGAGACAATAAGAACACAAAGAAATTGACTGAGAAAAATTACATAAAAGTACAAAAATGTTCGGTGCCAAGGTAGTTGAGGTCGATTTGATTTTTTCATCTTTTTTCCCTTCATTTCGTTTAGTTTCTTCTTTCACGAAGGTCGATTTGAGGAAAAAAGAAACAGTTACTATTTAATAACATAACTTAAAAACGTATCTTAGTGGTCATTGAACTATGCACCGTATTACACATCCATTACTCAAATCAATGTCGTTTGTTGAACCTAACCGATTTTTCCTTTTGAGTGATGTATGTGTAACACGGTGTATAGTTCAGTGACCATTGATATATATTTTTAAATTCAATTACGATGTAGTAATACTTGAATAAGTTCAGAAATCATTGGAGATATATTTTTAAATTCAATTATTAAGTAGTAACAATTGACAAAGTTCAATAACTATTGAAATAATTATTTGAAGAATTTATATAAAGATAGGTTTACAATTGGAATTTCTCTTTTTTGTCTTTATTGGTATGTGTGCAAAATTTTAACCAGACACCTTTTTTTCCTTTTTGTCAAAATGAACTTTTCTCTCACCAAGAATTTTATTAAATATGGTCATTTAGTCTTGCAAAATAATTGACAATCTATGCCCCTGCTTGATGGTCTGTATTTAAGAAAAATAATGTTTTTAATAATAATTTTTAGGAGAATGCGTGGTTAAAATGTAGGAAAAAAATTTTAAATTTACGTGCAGAATATTTTATTGTGTGAATACATTTGATTAAAAATGAGCATGTGAAAAAGAATTTTCAAATAAGGGTTGTCAAAATGGGGCTAAAAAAAGTTGACGATGTACAAAAAAACTTCTTCACAATGCCTATTTTGGGTATAATGTTTGGATAGATCGAAATTCGTGCATGGTAAGCATTTGGTAACACTTTGAAAGGAAGAAGTGTATATTTTTCAAAGCTTCAAAATAAAGACTTTTTTTTTTTTGGAAATTCAATAGTAGTTAACAAAATTCATTCTCTTAAAGTGTTTTGCTTGTATTAGTCAACATATTTGCTCCAACTAATTGTCGAACTCTATCACGCAATTATTAATGTCAAATCTTATTAGTGAATCTCTTGATAATATTTTTTGAAACTTCCACACAACGACGATTTCACACAAAAAAAAAAAAAACATGTGGTAGACATAACCAGAGAAAAATAAAAAATAATTCAAAACCTAATAAACTCAAAATATATTGTGTTTGATGAAACAACTTGCTTATTCTTAAAAGTTGAAAAATAAACTTTCCGACAAATTCCGAAGCAACATATCATTCATGGGCGGAGCCCAATGAAGACCAGGGTGGGCACAGGCCCCCCTGACTTCTGGGCTCAACCCATGCCCATAATTTTTTAAGTAATGGGCTCAACCCTCAGTCCTCATGATGCTAGGACTTAGAACACTACTAGAAGCAATGTGCAAGAGGTACTTGTGGGTGGCTTGTACCAAAAATATTCATTAAGTAAAAATGGAAACAATAATGATAATATGCATATTCAACTCCCGACAGTATATCTAGTTTGAAGTCCCCAAAGAAGCATTTATAATTCCCTTGTTCTAATTCTGTAAATTTAGTCAGTGGCGGGCACAAGTCGGAATGAAAAAATTTGAAATTGGTGTATTTGCTAAGTAGAAACAAAATGCCGGAGAAGATGTGATGGAGATTCTGGCAACAAAATATGTGATGTATATTTGTGATTTGATTGTTATAAGTTGCACATATTCAGGTTCAGTTGTGTAGAATTTTGCACTTTATGTTTTGCTTTTGCATAAATGATAAACCGTTTGAATGTGACACCATGGTGGACAAAGAATATGGCAATAACCTAACATTTTGTGGGAAATTTCTTATTGTTGAAATTGCCACTGTTGTGCTTTTATGTGAATTGTTATAGAATTGCACCTATGAATTACAACCAAAAATTTGTTGAATTGTTGAAATTTGTGTTTTGTTGAACGTGCTTTATAGAATTGCACATGTGAATTTGGGTAATATTGTTTTATATTTTTATCATCATTAAATTCACAACAACAAAAACTCAACGTTCAATCTCGATAAATTGTGTCCACCCCGAATTACAATCCTAGCTCCACCCATGCATATCAAGGATCAGTGTTAGTGTAAATTAAGCGCATGATCCCATTTGTTGACACCATTAATAACACGAAAATAGAAAATTAAATGCACCTAAAGAATTAACAAATTTATAATGGTTCATTCATAGTTCTCAATGCGAGAGCAATGTCGTTATAAGATTTTACCTCAATAAAGAAGAAAATCATTACTATTTTCTGAATTCATGTCTCTCTATTTTTTGCATGGAGAGAAAATCTTAATGGCAACAAATTTCCAACTAGCTAATTGCCTCTCGGATCACTTGCCATGTATAGTCTCACTTTTCCTGCAAGGTGGAGATGCTTT